>CAUYON010139325.1:0-13665 GCA_963573935.1 Arctocebus calabarensis
AGTCCCAGCTACTCCGGAGGCTGAGGCAAGAGAATCGCTTAAGCCCAAGAGCTGGAGGTTGCTGTGAGCAGTGTGACGCCACGGCACTCTACCCAGGGCGATAAAGTGAGACTCTGTCTCTACAAAAAAAAAAAAAAAAAAAGATTAGATCCAAGCTATTACTTGGGTATTCAGTAACTCTTCTCCAACTGACATGTTTAAAGGAAAAATAATAACAGTAACCCAAACAAGTTTTACAAATGACTGCAAAGTAATCAAGTTTCTTTTCATGGCATTTTACATTGACTGACTGTATGAAAATAGATGAGAGTTTAACTTAGAGCCAAGCATATCAGGTAGAAAATCATTTAGGTCACACACAACACTCACTGCCATCCGAGTTTTTATACCTGAAAATATTCTCCCCAACATCATTTGGGTTTGCTGGACTTTAAAAAGGCTTGTGTTCTTCTGAACTAATGGGAGATGAGGGAGCTCTGGAAAAAGACTGAGATTGCAAAAGCTGTAACTAGTGAAGGGGACAAACGGAGGATGTTCATTGGAGCACAGCTCAGGTGACAGGCGTCCAGTGCAAACATGCTTCCTGAGTGGTGAACTAGGAGGAGAATTTACAGTAAAATTCTGGTCAGCTGTAACCCTCAACTATGTTCTTCTTCTTCTTCTTTTTTTGTGGAGACAGAGTTTCAAGCTGTTGCCCTCAGTACAGTACTGTGGTATCACCGCTGACAGCAACCTCCAATTCTTGGGCTTAAGTGATTCTCTTGCCCAGCCTCCCAAGTAGCTGGGACTTAGGCAACCGCAACAACACCTGGCTGTTTTGTTGTTGTTGTTGTTGTTACAGTTGTCATTGTTGTTTTAGCTGGCCCAGGCTAGGCCGGGTTCCAACCCACCAGCCTCAGTGTATATGGATGGCACCCTACCCACTGAGCTACAGGCAACACCCCTCAATCATGTTCCTCTGTTCTTTTTTTTTTTTGCAGTTTTGGCCAGGGTCAGGTTCGAACCTGCCACCCTTGGTATATGGGGCCGGCACCCTACCCACTGGGCCACAGGCACTGCCCATGTTCCTCTGTTCTTATCTTAACCAGGCGTATCCTAGGCAACACTTTTCAGGTAGATGTGCAGAAGAGGCCCCACTGAGTGTGGTGACAGCCTGGATCTTGGAGTCAAGATCCTAAATTCTGTTCCTAGCTCTGTCACCAACCCACTCTTCATCTGTAACCAGGTCACTTCTCTCTGGGCCTGAGTTTCTTCACTTTTTATTAATAAAGGTGAGAATTAACCTGTGCCATTTCCAAGGCCCCTTCTCACTATAAAAACTCTGTCTACATGGTTAGATATAATCACACACTCTGAATTTTCTGGAGTCATTAAAAAACTCGCCCGTAGCTCAGTGAGTAGGGCACCAGCCACATACACCGAGGTTGATGGGTTCCAGCCCCGCCCAGGCTTGCTAAACAACAATGACAGCTGCAACCAAAAAATACCCAGGTGTTGCGGGAGGCACCTGTAGTCCCAGCTTCTCAGGAGGCTGAGGCAAAAGAATCGCTTAAGCCCAAGAGTTTAAGGTTGCTGTGAGCTGTAACGCCAAAGCACTCTACTGAGGGTGACATAATGAGACTGTCTCAAAAAAAAAACAAAACTCATCCCAGTAGTAGTCATCCTTCATAGGAATGGTAATCAGTATCAGTTAAGCCTGGTACCTTCTTACTACATGTATCAAAAACCCTATAACTAATTAAAACTAACTTAATGATAATAGGACTAACAACCAACATAAACAATAGGACAATTCATTTATAAAAAGACAACTTGCTCTATCAAGAAGTCTTGAAGATGAGGCAGCTCTGACATATTTAGTCAACTCCAAGACGTCACCAGTTGCAAGGTGGACTCTTATTGTACATTCCATAAGGAAGAAAAATCTCTGCCAACTAAACAATGACATACTATGGATTATAAAACCAGACTTCAGAGAAAATGTGGTAAGAAATGCATCTTCAAAGTAGTGAAGTATAGTAATTCAGGAGCTCAAGAATGTCATCTTTCCAAACTGTCAGACTACCTCAGGCTAGCTCTCTTCATGGCCACAGCCCATCCAACGTAAAGGTGAGACTCAGGTAGCTTTGCCTCTTCTGGTGCCTCCTGTTAAGAGAAAGGAAGTCTTTTCAGAAGTCCTGCAGCCGGTTACTCCCCGTCTCATTGGCCAGAATAATCACATATCACATACATGCCCATTGGCCTGCTGGTTGCCCAGGGACCCATAATCACCCTGATGGGAATAGTTTCACACTTCTCAGGATTCACCCTCCAGCTGGAGAAAGGGCCACTTTCCCTGAAGGAGGATGCTGTCATAGTCAGGGTTTTATTCACAAGGAGGAAAGAAGGAATGGTCAGACCACTATTAAATCACAAAAGTCCCAGGGTCATTAGGAGTTCATCCTAGTAATGGTATAGCCGGTGAGTGCTTATAACTTTCCCCAGGAAGTAACAGGAAATAAGATGTCTTGTGAGTGACATCAGTTGTCTTCCTGCTCTGAGCATTTGAGTGTTTTGAAATTTTATTGCTACATTAAATTATTTTTCTTCTTTATAAATTCTGTGATAGTACTTCTACATATTTCAATGTAGAAAGGTACATATTCAATTTTGAAAAAAATTCAGTTTTTTTAGCCTTGCAGTTTTGAAAAGCTTACCCTGAGTGGTTTTGTTACAATGTTCTTTTTTTTTTTTTTTTTTTTGTGAGACAGAGCCTCAAGCTGTCACCCTGAGTAGAGTGCTGTAGCATCACAGCTCACAGCAACCTCCAATTCCTAGGCTCAAGCGAGTCTCTTGCCTCTGCCTCCCAAGTAGCTGGGACTATAGGTGTCCGCCACAACGCCCAGCTAATTTTTTTTTTGGTTGCAGCCGTCATTGTTGTTTGGTAGGCCCAGGCTGGATTCGAACCCACCAGCTCAGGTGTACATGGCTGGTGCCTTAGCCCATTGAGCCACAGGCGCCAAGCCACAATGTTCTTAAAATTCCTTTAAAAGTAGATACTAGAGGGCGGCACCTGTGGCTCAAGGAGTAGGGCGCGGCCCCCACCCCCCCCAAAACTGAGAGTGGCAGGTTCGAACCCTGCCCCGGCCAGCTAAAACAGCAGTGGTAACCGCAACAAAAATAGCTGGGCGTTGTGGCGGGTGCCTGTAGTCCCAGCTATACGGGAGGCAGAGGTGAGAGAAATCGCTTAAGCCCAAAAGTTGGTGCTGTGACACCATGGCACTCTACTGAGGGCGGCGCAGTGAGACTGTCTCAAAAAAAAAAAAAAAGTAGACACTAGATTAATGTTTGAAAAGCCCTTATATTCTTCCCTGTATACCAGGACGCTTAAATTTTTTAATGTTTCTCAAGGGAAAAAGTAGGTGTTGTCAATGTTCCTGCTTTTTCTTTGGAACAATGCAGCTGCTAATCCTTTTCCTGATAAGGATGTAGACAGATTAGGCAGCAGAGCCCACTGGCTGGTTCTCCCGCCTCAGCCTTCATTCCCACAGCTCCCTTCCTCCTCAGTGAAGGGAGGCGACCCAGCTCCCTCTGCCTTTCTCCTGAAAAGGTTACTTGGATCTAGTGCTGCGTTTCATGGTTCTCTCCTTTGAAGGTTGGTGCCTAATTAGTTTTTGATTTTCTGAACAGGACTGATGGTGCAGACTGCTCTGTGGTTAGACGAGATTCTGAGTTCTTTTTACGGATGTTGCCAAGGGTTCTTGGTACCCTTACTTGAGGCTGTCTTCATTCAGCCCATGGACTTGGAGTTTAGGGAAGAAGCAGGATGATTAGAGTCAGAGATTTAAGTCTAATTCATTCATTTGTATGTGTTTGCTAAGCCCACATACGTGTACAGGGCTCAGTGCTAGATGCTGGGGCACCCAGCACATAGCACCTCAGACTGCAGTCTGGGTTTTCAGGGGTTTGTTGCCGGGTATCATTTGCTTTTTACTGCCTCAGGGTATTTCTTGGCATTGTCCACAGGATCTTGCTGTCACTGATGCTGGAGTACAGTGGCATAAACATAGGTTACTGCAACCTGCAACTCCAGGGCTTAAACAGTCCTCCTGCCTCAGCCTCCCAAGTTGGAATATGAAATTTGATATCACTTTCCATGTAGGGAAAAGGATAGCTCATTTTAATACTTGTTCATCCTAAAGTATCTGAAATATTCATTAGACATTAGTTCAAACGTCTTGTATTTGAAACCTTTACTTCTAATTGGAACACATCTGACTAGAAGATACCTGTACTAGAATTAAGAAGGTTGGAGGTACGGAAACGGAAATTGCCAACATAATTTTTTTTTTCTCCATCAAGATAGTGTAGTTAGCCTTGCCGTAAATCCTCTCCTGTCAGTTACCTGCATAGTTTGCATGCTTATTGCTTTATTATCTTAGTGTAAGGAGTGGCTTCAGCCAGGGCACATGTAAATCAGATGTCTGAAGATTTAAATCTGGTAGTGTTTTTGAAATTCACTTTTAGAGATGCATGCTCCTTTGCTTAGAGTTTAACCAGGGAGCTACAGAGTTTCTAGTCATTTAACCCTAGGAAAGGGTTAAAATCAGACAGACAATTATGACAAGACTGAAGTCAAAAAGCAAATATCTCTCTTCAGCCCCCCATCTAATCCATTAGCAACCTCTCTCTATTACCTCTCACAACCTTCTCTTCTCTCTATCACCACCAATATCACCCAATTCCAAGCCACCCTCGTCTCGCACCTGGAGTCCTGCAAACCCTCCTCAGTAGTCTCTCTGCTTCCACTCTTGACACTCCATAAAACAGCCAAAGCAGCATTTCATAGCATAGCTTTAATTTCATCCCGTGGCTTCTTACATATTCAGAGTAAGTTCCAAATTCCTCTTACTGGTCTACAAAAGCTTAGGTGATCTCACCCCTCCAGTTTCTATACCTTCCTCTCATCCTACTCGCCCTGTTCTAGCTTGGCCTTTTCCCTATTCCTGGAAATCTCTGAGTCTGTTTCTGCCTTATGCTTAGAGCCTTCTCTGTTCTTCCTGCTCTGCTCCTCCTGGATCTCTGTGTGGTGAGCACCTTACTCCCAACAACACTGTTCATTATTAAAATTTTAAGCATGCATAAAGTAGAGTAGTAAAAAAAACCAATTCCAAATCCTCACCATTTGACCATGTTTTCTTTATCATTCATTTTCTTCTTTTTTGCTTTGCTTTTCTCTTGTCAGCACAGTAATGTTCTAAAGCCAATCACGTCTGTCATTTTACTCATGGAAACTTGTTTCTCCAAACTAATGACATTCGCTTTGAAAATCACAGTGCCATTATCACCTGTAAGGTAATTAACAGTGATTCCCTCATACCATCTAATACTCCATCTATATTCACATTTCCCTATATGTCTTTAAAATGCAGATAGAGCGTTTTTATCAGGATCTAAACAGGCTCTATGCTGGATCATTGTCATATTCTGTGCCGTTCTCCTTCTAGCCGCCATTTCTCTTCCTGTGCTTCCTGTGATGGCTCTTTGCTCTTAGGTTTCTTTTAATTTGGTCTTCATTTCTAATGTTTTTTCCCCCTCACATTTTTGCTAGGTTTTGTTAGTTCTCATTTCATATGTTCTTGTCCATCTCACTTCTGAGAACTTCTCTTGCTGATTCATGTTATTTGTTTCAAAGCATCAGTGAGTCGTCTCCTTAATTTCTTCCAGCTTAGTTTAAAGTAATCAGTTAGTTTTTGTCTGCTTGTGGTCACTTTTTAGCGGTACTGTAGATTATCATTCTGTTCAAGTTCACCTTGTTTTCTCATGCAGTATTGAGTAGGGTGTGCTCACATTTCCAGGTTGTCCGCATTTCCGGTTGTGTAGGGCCGCTCTGCAGCAGGAACATGGTAGCCAGGGCGGCCTTCCCAGCCTCAGGAGAGACCGCGGTGCTGGCCTTCAGATGCCATGCTTGCTGCTCTGACCTGTTCTGGGTGGCCTGTGCCCCAGCTTTTTGAATTTCTTACCCAGTTTGTTCTCTTTGACTTCTGCTCCCAGCAACATGCTCTCAGAGGAGGATCTGCCTTTCTGAGTAGCATGTTAGCTGGATGGTTCTGTGGCCCTCAATGACCACCTGGGCGGGTGTGGTCATCTGCACTCAGACCCTGAGGGGACCTCACCCATTTTGCCAGCTGTTCCCAGACCCATTTGTCAGAGAACAGTGGGGCCCTTTCTCCAGGGGTGGGTATTTCTTGGGATCTTGTGGTATAGCCATTTGTGCCCTACCCCCCATCCACTCATCCTCTTAACTGCTGACCCTGGACAGTCCTGCCCATTTGTATCCTGTGATTCGTGGGGAATTTTGTAAATCAAAGAATTCAGTATTCACTACTTGTAGTTGCTCTGTCTGGTTTCCAGGAAATTGAGAGAGATCTAAAATTATGCTGACTCCATCAAGTTCAGTGTTGCCTTGGCGGCATTTCTGACCACCCTCAAAGTAGCCGCCACCTCCACCTTGTTGAGCATCACATGTAGTGTGCCTCACCACCTCATCTTGCCTCTGTCCTCCGCTCGTTTGTCAGGGCCATCTTGCTCACTCCTGAATCCCTTGTGGGCCAGAATAGCGGCCACCCGGTGGGCATTAAGTTAATCATGGTGCAACAAGCTTACCCTCTCTTGCCACCTAGAAATTGTGAGACTTTACTCAAAAGCTCTGAACTTCCTTACTATGATTATATCACCCTAAAAAACAAGTAAAAGAAAAATCATTTTCTAAAATGTGATGTTGGCACTTAAAGTACTAAATACAAGAAGAAAACTCCATTTAAGATGTTAGAATAATAATGAATATACACTTAAATATGAGCAAAAATTAAAAATCCAAGTTTACCTTGTCCCAGCAAACAGGACTAATGTCTTCGTCTTTTTCTTTTGTGGTTTCTCATCTGTGTGTGTGTGTGTGTACACTGTGGTTAAAGACAGAATAGTAACTAAGTACCTAAGAATGCAAACTCTGGATTCACAAATGCAATGTTTCTGTTTGGGAGCTCCTGAACCTTTACTGTAAAATAATGGAAAGAAAGATGGACTTGGAGCCAGAAACAAAGCAAGATTCTCGCCCCATTTCTGCCCCTTAGTAATGATGTGACCTTGGGCCTACCACTCAATGCACTGAGTTTTCTTCCCACAGAAAATAAGGGGGGGACCAAGTACAGTGGCTCGTACCTGTACTCCCAGCACTCTGGGAGGTCAAGGCGGGTAAATTGCTTGAGCTTAAGAATTTGAGACCAGCCTGAGCAAGAGCAAGACCCCGTTTCTAAAAAATAGGTGGGTGTTAATGGCGGGTGCTTGTAGTCCCAGCTATTTGGGAGGCTGAGGCAAGAGGATCCCTTGATCCCAAGAGTTTGAAGTTACTGTGAACTCTAACTTGCACCACTGGGGGAAAGAAAGTGAGCCTCTGTCTAAAAAAAAAATCTTTCAGTTCTTAGTACTAGAATTCTTGTAATCATAAATATCTGTTTATCTTAAGGCCATTTCTAATCCCTGAGTACAAGAGTGATGAGACAGAAATGTTTTCTGAACTGGAGTCTGCTATAAATGCAACCTAATAATGAAAGCAGAACTAATACCTTTAAAAATCACACACTTTGGTTTAATTCTGCAGTTAAATAAATTACACTTTTAAATAGCCATTGAGTATTTTTGTTGATTCACAGTAGTGGTGTTACAGGAGATACATTTAAAAGCGATTTCTTGGGGAAGCGCAGTTCTGAAAATAGTACCGTGTAGTTTTAAAAATCTTAAATTAACACCCACAAATTGGAATTGGTCCAAGGTTTATATTTTAAATAAGCTTATGGCACATTATTTATTCAAATACAAAGATTCTTATACAGACTAAAGAACAATATAAAAACGTATTCAATTACTATTAGAAAAGTGATGATAGCCACCGCATATTCTGTGCCAGACCCTGTGCCCAGCACATTATATACATTGTTATTCAACCACACTGGAAGAACATACTATTATTCCAGTTTTACAGATGAAGAACCTGAGATGCAAGAAAGTTAAACAATGACACACAGCTAGTGAAGAGTGAAGGTGACTGTAGTTCTTGGGAGTATTCATGTAGTACCTTCTAGGTGCTGGAGTCTTTCTGAGTACTCTGCATTTTTTTAGTCATTTAATTCTTACAAAATCCCTGTAAGGGTGCTACTGTTAGGTACCTTTTACAAATGAGAAACTGAGGCACAGAAAGTTTAAGTGACTTGGGCAAGGTCACATAGCTAGTTCAGATCCCATCAGAGAAAGGATTTGAACTTGGACAGTGTCCAGAGTCCAGGTTCTTACCCACTTGATCATGTTGTGAGCAGCCATGTGGCCACTAACAAAAGGACTCCAGAGTGACTGCTTTCAGCCATTTCATCAGAAGCTTACTGGAAGAGTACAAAGGATAAGGAGAAATTTTTAACTTATTTTTCTTTATGTTAGGGACAACACTGAGTTTTTAGCCATCCTGCATATAACCTGAAATTCAGCAAAAATAAAACTTCCTCTTACCAGGTCTCTGAAATCTTGATTTGGGGGACCATTAGCAGAAATGCACTCCTAGTAGTTGCATAGTGGCCATCCTCTCTGCATACTCAGTTACCAGGGAATATTAAAGACTCCTGAACCTCTGATGGTACCTGCTGATTCTTGATTATTCTGCAGTAGTTCCTTATTGTTTACAAAACTATACTTCGAAAGATGTCAATTTAAAAAGAGAATGCTCAGCTAGTGGTGTTGGGACCAGTCTAAAATTAGTGACATATTTTTACGAGAAATTTGAGTAATATGTATCAACAAATGGGAGTTGGCTAGGGTTTGCCGTTTAGTGGAATTCTTACTGTTATTTACTTCTTAGCTTCAGATTTTTTTTTTTTTTTTTGTAGAGACAGAGTCTCACTTTATCGCCCTCAGTAGAGTGCCGTGGCGTCACACAGCTCACAGCAACCTCCATCTCCTGGGCTTAGGCAATTCTCTTGTCTCAGCCTCCCGAGTAGCTGGGATTACAGGCGCCCGCCACAACGCCTTTTTCTATTTTTGCAGTTTGGCCGAGGCCGGGTTTGAACCCGCCACCTTCGGTATATGGGGCTGGCGCCCTACTCACTGAACCACAGGCGCCACCCATAGCTTAAAATTTTTGATTAAGAAAAAGTAAAGTGATGCCTTTGCACACATGGTAGCCCAAGACATAGAGCCTTTGAAGAGCTCATGCTGGTTCTGCCTCTCAGGCGGCTTTCCTACTCTGCTACAGTTAGCCAGCAGTACTGACCAGGAATCATTCATGACGGAGAAGGGCCGAGATCCACACATCCAGCATCACTGCCTCGCCTCATTGTTATTGAGCCAATGGCTTGGAAAGTCTTTAGTGGTTTTTCAAATTGAAAAGAACAGATTTGAAATAAGTAAATTGATCCATTAATCTGTTACAGGAAAGTTCCCACTGTGCTTAGTACCCCCAAATCATCTAAAATAAGGTTGACTAAGCCACATTCTAATAGATTTTCAGGGCAATATATGGACCATAAAATGACCATTAACCAACTTGCTTTGTTCATGAGGGGCAGGCACTTAGTGTCACTGGCTTCACACTAGAAGCACATCCACTGTGGTATGTTTCAGTGCTGTGAAGTCATTGATTAGATGAAAATACCAGTTGGCAACTAAGTGTTTCCTGGGCTGTAGGCTTTATGAATAATGTGTTCTTCAGTTAAAAACAGCACTTTAAGCAATTGTTTAAACCTGACCATTTGGGAATGAGGGAGAGAGCTTCATGAATAATTTATTTTCAAGAGAGAAGATTAAGGGATCTGAACTTTTTCACCTTTCCAAACCTTTTTGACTTAAGCAAAAATACCTACAAATGCTCTAGATCCAGATAAATGTCATAATGCCTTCACAATGTGTATAAGTTTATATACTTTCATTTTAAAATAACCTTTAATGAGAAATGTGTAAGCATATAAATACAATGAGTTTAAAATAAGAACTGGGTATGGAATTGCTGGAAGGGTTATGGGATTTTAGATGTAACGGTGAACGTGCATTAGCATAGAGCCATGGGAAAGCTTAAAATATGGGTAATATGTCCTTGTATTGAAAAGGACTCCATCAAAGCAGACCAGTTTGATCCCTTGTTCTTGAACATTATGCTTTCCACTTTCCAAAACAGACCACCATTATAAGAATTGCAAGTCTCTGGTTCAAGGTTTAAATAAGAGAGTTTGGTATGAGCATTAGGTATCAATGTCACGGCACCTAAATAAATCCCCCCCCCGCCTTCTTCCTTTTGTTCTCATGTCATTGAAAATGCCCACAGTTTGTATTTGTGGTCCTGCCTGATAACTTGGCTAGCAGTTTGCCTCAGTGAATGAAATTTTCATTGACCATTTTGGCTGGAAAGAATTTCCAAAGGCACAGAGAGGCTGGATGCTGCTCTGTGGTCATGGTGCCACTCCCGCCACTGGCAGCTGGTCCTTACTGAGCAGTTACTCTGTCAGGCACTACTCTGAGCAGTTAATTACCAATTACCTTATTTAATCCTAACAGCTTTCTGAACTAGGTGCAATTACAATTTTCATTTTCTAGATAAGGAAATTGAAGCTTAGCATGTTTAATTTCTTGCCCAACTGCACCGGAACCCATGTTTTTAACCCTTTCAGTGCACCACCTCCTCCATTATGCTCTCAAGCAGATCATAAGCACTGCGCTGGGTAGGGAATCGGCATCACATAAGGGCACACTCATTTACTTACTACCCACTTTTTAACCTCCATAACCAATTGGAACATGGTCAAAACCCAACCAGTATGAGAGCAGGCCTGACCACAATTGCTGTTGTCAGTTTCCCAGACTGTCAAAGACCCTCTCACAAAGCCTATTTTCTCTGGGTTGTCAGGGTAACGAATTGGGAGACGTGCAGCCCCACATACTAACCATAGCTAGGAGCCGATGCTTAGATAGTAACAAGAGAGTAAACAGGGGAAATTATACATATGAAGCACAAGGGCTTGAGTTGGTGCTCAGAACATTAACAGAAAACTAAATTGTTTCCTTGTTAGGAATAAATGTAAATATGTGTTTGTTTTAAGAAGCATTCACAAAAATAGGTAAAATTAAGCGTGGGCATCCAAAGAGACAGGCATAAGGCTCTGGAACCTTTGCTAATGAGCAAGAGCACACTCTTCGGCAGTGGTGGGGAAAGGAAGGTGGCTGTGAGGCAAGTCTTGCTCCTTACAACTGTGGGTATCGTAAATACTGCTGTGATAGAGGAATTTTGATTGTTCCCATCTTTTTTTGCTTACTGCTTCTGGGAGCTTTAAAAAATTTCATGTTTAAGATAGCAGGCCTACCATTTTGAGGTAGTCACACTTGAAAAATATCCCTTGAAATTATCTAAACTTAATTTCTGGCCATTTTGTTTCAGAAATACTAACCTCAGGGGGTCTTTGTTTTCTACACTAAAACTTATCTATTTGAAAAAAATTCCATTTACTCTTTGTAGAAATTGACTGGCCATGGCTCCTGTGAATGATATGGTTGCTTTTATCCCTGAACACTGTAAAAATGAACTTCGAAACAGTGCGCAGGACCCAAAGAGAAAATGATGTATAGCTTGGAAATGGGTTAGCTGAACATCATGCTTTAATATTTTACTGGTCATTGTGGCACAGCCCTTAGAAATATATGTCCAGCTTTTTAAAGTTTTATTTTTGGATTGAAAACTTTCTTGCAAATAAAAATAGATGAATCAAGTGTGTTTGAATCAATGCTGAAATGTCATCCACATTTGCAGAATGAAAATCATTAGCCAGTTATTTGAAATCCAGATAAAATGAAACCATCTTACTATGAACGTCATCCAGATTTTTCTCTTCACTAAAGGAAAGAATACTAGGAATCTTTAATTTATCTAAAAGGATTTACTATTTTAAGTTTTTAGTTTTTTATTAATTGAGCATGAGGTAGCACCCTGCTCGGACTGACCTGAGCATGTCTAAGCATCTACTCTAAACATAGACAAACTATTTCTCCAGAATCTGTGCTTGAAAATAGATCAAGATTTCTCAAAACCTTATGGCATAATTTCAGTTACATTTAAAATATAACCAGAATTTATTGTTGGAGAAGCAAAAGTAGGTAACAATATAATACTCCTATCAAAAAATTGCAGGCTGCAGTGGCTCTTGGCGGAAATTGTAGCACTCTGGGAGTCTGAGGCAGGTGGAGCGCTTGAGCTCAGGAGTTCAATACCAGCCTGAGCAAGAGCAAGACACTGTTTCTACTAAAAATAGAAAGACTAGCCAGACATTGTGGTGTACACCTATAGTCCCAGCTCCTCAAGAGGCTGAGGCAGGAGGATCACTTAAGCCCAGGAGTTTGAGGCTGCAGAGAGCTATCATGACACCACTGCAGTCTTGCTGGGGTGACAGAGCAACTCTGTCTAAAAAAAAAAAAAAAAAAAAGGAAACTTTTTTATGTGTGGCTGTGAGAGTCTCTTAAATCTGTCTTTTGGAAGAGTTTATTGTTCATAATGCTTATTGGTGGCCACATTTTTTTAAAGTCTGTTTCTTGAACTGGTGTATGGAAAAGAATTCAGAAGGTTTTGAGCTCTAATCCCAGCTTCTGAGTTCTAATTTCAGCTTTGCCTGCAACTCGCTAGAAGGCTTTAACAAGTCAGCCAGCCTTGCCATAGAGTGAAGCATTTGAACCAGATATCCTCTCACTTGTCTTCCAGCTCCAGAATTATGTGATTCCTTTGGGGACTATTATTATACTCCTTAAATCTGTCAACTCTTGGAATGTATTTTCAAACATGAATTCATTCACTAAAGTACCTTCTACCTTATGGCAAAATTTGGACCAAAGGACGACACCACATGCTGTCATCTTTCAGAAAAAGAGCAGAAGGCTTTGGCTTTAGTGTGTGGGGTCGCAGCGGACATGAGCGACATCAGCTATCTGAGGTGTAAAGGGATTGTAGAAGAAGGAGCTTCCTCAACGCAAGATTCTTTAGCTAGTTAATGAAAGAAAAGTTCTATCATGTACCCTGCTGCCTTCATTAGGCCTTGAAACGCAGAGGCCAATGGTCAATCATTATTTACAGTGGAAATCTGGAAAAAGGCTATTTCCCAGAGCTGTCAGCAAGCCCTTAGAACCTTCCTGAAAATGATGAAAAGTTTGAGTCACGCTAATCAAGCTTAAATGCTTTATGTTGTTTAACATCAAATAATATGCTCTACTGTTTCAAACTCAAAGAAACATTTGAATTAAGCCTGAAAAATATCAGAGAGCATTCCAGGCGGGAAGAAACACTGTTTTGTGGTTGTGGTGTGTATTACCCACCCCAGAGCCACTGCCCAGCTGGCTTTGTGTTTCTGTTCTCTGAAACAAGCCGCCATTGTCGCCTTCCTGCCTGCTGCAGCATACATGGGCCACCATCTTTTCTTTCTTTCTTTTTTTTTTTTTAAATATATATATTTTTTAATTTATTTATTGGTGGGGATTCATTGAGGGTATAAGAAACCAGGTGGTTTCCCCTCCCCTTCCTACCTCTCCCTATCCCCTTTCCCAGTATTTTTGATCTATAATTGGGCACAGGCCACTTTCAGTGGCACGTGGTGGGGTTTAAATGTCAGGAGT
>CAUYON010139326.1:0-12891 GCA_963573935.1 Arctocebus calabarensis
CAGAAATATTTTGATCATACTGTTACAGATATCCTTCATGGCATTTCCTTGATCACTATATAAAGACATTAATACTCTACCTTTAATAAGTTTCGCCAGTACCCTGCTAAGATGCACCGTAGGTGTGTTCCCACTAATTAAGGGAAAGTGTAACATAATGAGTATTACGTTTTAGAAGTATTGTTCTTGTTACAGTGAAGTACAGTTTTGAAAAAGGTCAACAAATGAGCAATGTATATCTGTCAAGAAACAGTTCAATATTTAAATCAGAATAGATAAAAATCTAAACGAATGCAGAGCGATCATGACAGAGAAATGGAGGAACGAGGGTTACATGGACAATAGAAAAAACTTGCATACTGCAAGTGTGGACATTGAGGCACAGAGAGTGTGAACTAACTTTCCCAAGTGAAAGCAGTTAATAGAACTGTGATTTGAAATGAGATGGGCCACCTCCACCGTCCAAGTACTTAGCCACTACTCCTTATTAATAATATTCACTCCACATGGTAGTAAAAACAGAGAGGCGAAGCATGATTTTCATATTTCAAGTTTAGTAACTATGGGGTGGTGGTAGTCACAGAAATAAGGGCTATCCATAAAAGAACAGAATGGTTTGTGGATATGTATTAAACAAATACAGGATAGTTAATGCAGGCCAAGTATGATTTTAGGGACCCAGTTTCATTTTTTATTTTTTTAATTTTAGTACTAAGGGTAGAAAATTTTTTTCCCAGTGGAACAATCATTCTCATGTAAATGAGGGGGAGAAAAAGCAAAAGAGTCACACAATTGTTCTTACAGAATCTACTTAAATTTAACCTATTAATTTCATTTAGCCTAGAAAATAGCAATCTAGACTAATATGAATAAGGTGTAGAGAATTTTCTACAAAGGAAAAGTCCTATAAGAATAGGCTAAATTAAAAAGGGAAAAATGAGAAGAGTGTATTTTGAACAAAAGTACAATGCACCCTGTACGGGTAAAATTTCACCAACCAACTGGAAGGGTGAAGGAAGGTCATAGATGAGACCAAGTCAAGTATATTTATGTGCTACTATGTAAGGGAAAAAACAAGGTATAGTTGGTGAATATTCAGTTTCACAAAGATTCTTGAGTTTACTTAGTTGATTTGTATTAGGCAGTTAGATATAAATTTCTGATTTTCAGAAATAACATTTAAGTGTAGAGAAGTAGTTTCTAAAAGAAAGACTTTCAGAGAAGGTCCAAAGCTGTAAAAGGAAATTAAATGAAGTTATTGTCTACATTATGAGGAAAATTTAGTGATTTCAAGGATGGTGAGAGAAAGCTGATGATTACATCTCCAACCACAGACTAGTTAAAAAAAAATCATATTTCCCCTATTGTGCATTATACATATTTATAATATTTAATATGATTGGAATGTAACATTTATGCTCTTAAGAATAACAACTAGGAATAGTAATTATGGGATTGATTGTGCCTCTGAGTTTCAGCTATCTGACACTGCTGTTATACACGTAAAATAATCCCGTTTTTTACTTCTTTATGTAATCTCTTTTTATTGATGTACACTGAGCTAAATAATAGCAATGTCAAAAATAACAAAGTGTCTAAAGAAGAGAATAAATGTGCTCTTTGTGAACATCCATGGTTTCTCTGAAGAATGAAGCACTACAATTTAGTATATGGGAAATAAAGCAGAAAACATTAATAGAGGTAGATATTTAAAATTCTATTAGATTTAGCAGCAGGAGAATCAGCCATATTATTAAACAACTTTAACAGGTTAAAGAGAGTGGAAACCTCAACACAGTGGAGGAGAAATGCTTGAGCAAGAAGAAAATGATATTTGCAAATAGTGTGTGAAGGGGGTATCTAGCAAGAGCTATTCTTGAGAGATGTTTTGGTTATTTTTGATTTAAAAAATGCAAACCTTTTAATAGACTTGATTATGTTTAAAAGCTATGAAAATATGAGCTCTCACCTCTTAAAAAATGTAGTGAAGGTATAATGGAGCAGTTCTCTAAAGATGAATTAGGCAGATGTAAAGCTCAAATTAATATTGGCCAGAGACAATCACTTGTTTCCATTCAGTTGAACAGAAAAGGGTAAGTCTGGGCAAAGATAAGCTAAACAAAGGGGAAGAAAGTAGAGTATGCCTTCTATTTTCTCATTGACATAGTCATGTGATAAGAATTAAGTTTGGAATTAATAAAGTAAAGCACATTTGCAGAGTGTGAAAATTTTAGAATAGCAACTCTGAGAAATATTAATGACTAATAGTGTCTAATATAGATGGAGTATTACAAAGATCCTCCATATCTTATTTAATCCATGTAACAATACTATTTTATACTTTGAATCCCAGATTAACACTCCAGACAATACCACCGATAATACCATTGTTAAGTAAAGGAGTTGAGTTTAGTTTCTACTGCATGAGCTTTTGATTCCAAAACTCACATTCTTACTTAAATATTTATATTGATATGTCAAACTCTCCTGTTCCATACTATCAGTATATAAAAGGCTAGTGATTTATTCTGAATTGTAGGTAATAATTTGTGGTGGCATTGGTTTGTACATTTGAGGTAAATTCTTAGAAGTGCTCAGCATCGTGTCTGGAATAGAAGGGAAAGAACACTAAAATGTCCATCCATGTTGTCCATCAACATCCATGGTTGATGTGTCACAGATTATTTCTGGACAAGAAGAAGGGGGCAAGTCACCTGAAGGAACTGATGAGAGAATAATTAGAATTATGAATCATTAGGACACTGTTGGGTGGGCAAGAAGTGAAAACTGGTAGATAACTTGATGGAATGTTAAAAGTTTAAAAAATTTTTAAAATGACTTAAAGCACAAGTGGAGAGGTAATAGAACGATGAAAAGATTAGATGTTGTAATTAAACTTGGACTAAACTGCTCATGACTATGAGACTTGTTGAGAATCTCTTGAAATCATTTGTAGAATGAAGTAGGAAATAGAAAATGGTGTTACTAATTATTTATATCTTTAGAATTTTAGAGGTAAAGGTATTTTTGAAACACTTAAATGCTATTAACCTTTGAGAAAAGAGATATAAACAAGAAATAAATGTACCTATAAAATGTGGGCTCTTTTTATTACTGTAAATTCTACTATATCTGCATCTTTTCTAGCCAGAACTTCAATCTCTATGTTTAATAGTTTCTCAATGGCATCTAATTTGCAAATATTAATTGAAGATAATAGTTAAAGAATGTACGAGTTTAAAAAAAACTCTAAATAACCTTACTTTCTAATAATTGTCCCAAATAATTATTTCTCTTGGCCATAATTATATGTTTTCCAGTTTTCTGTTTTGTGAATTCCTGCTCAACTTTAAAAACAAAGTCTTATTTTTCTCAATGAAAGAATCTAGAGATACCTTGAATAATGCTTAAGTGAAGGCTTTTGGTGTCTGTCACCAGAATAGTGTTCATTGTACCCAATAAGTTAAATATTTTTACCCCCTTACTATTTTGAAATAAAAATAAAACCAACAAAAATCCATGCATATTCCCAAACACTTTATTCGCTGCATTCCAAAATGAGTTTGAACCCGCTCCACCCTGCTGTGCAGAAATTCCTGCCATTTCAGTTTACTATACTGAATTGTTATGTATTTGTTCATGTGTGTTTTATTTCACTATATGTGTTTTACCAATAGCTGGGAAATATTTTATGTCAATGATGGTAGTTCATTTTCCTTTGCATCCTTTACACTTTCTAAGAATTTGGCAAACATTTATTTAACATTTCAGAATTTAATGCAAGAGATTAAATCAAGAAAATAGAAACAGAAAAAACAGTGTATATACTGGAATAGAGTGGTAGATAAAAAACCTTTGATGTTATGGTCTTTATGAGGAATTAAGAATGCCTTTCTCAATGAAACCTATAACCTTGCATGATAAAACAAAAATAATAAATTCTTTTTAAAGGGCAATAAATACATAACAGAGCCAAAGAACAAGAATCAGGTCTCATGGCCTACTGAACTCATCGGGTCAAGGAAAGGAAAAGGAGGAAGTTTCTAATTATTTTAGCACAATTTTGATAGTTTGCATTTGCCTTCAATGAAACTTTTTTTTTTTAATAATAGTTTTGGAGAAGGAAACTGATAAAGATGGCTGAATAAAAACTGTTGTCATCCTCCAGCAACAACACCAAATTGCAGGGAGAATAAGGACCAAAGACTCCATCCGTGGCAAGGGAAAACACCCCCAGAAAAAGGGCAAAGCAGAGAAATAATCTGAGCAAGATGGAATAAAAACAGTTTAGCAAGCTTACTTTTGTACCAGCTGCTAAATTACTTATCTGAACAGTTCCTGCTTTTACTGGAAGCCTCTGCTGGGTCTGTAAGTGCTGTAAATAAATAATGACGGTAGAGGAAGCTACACCCAAGGCCTGGGAGGGAACATTAACCAGGCAGTCCTCTGCCCAGTCAAAAGTCAAAGCAAATACCTATTGTGGGGATTTGCATTATGGCCAAGGCAGACAAAGATCAGGGGAACATCTTGAGCCCTGAAATGTGGTCAGGAGGGTTTGTACCCTAATCACAGAGGAAGATGCCTCTGGATGGGGTTCAGAGGAAAATTCCTCGGTTTCACCAATTCTTCTGAGGAGTGAGGCCATCAGGGTGTCTGCTCTACAGAGACCTGAAGGGAATTAACCTCCTCCAAAGAATATGCGTGCTTGACAACAGCAGGAGGCTGCCCCCACACAAAACTCAGATTTTTGGATTTCTCAAGGCTGCTCAGACCCCTAAAGTTAATGATTATAGATAGAATAAAACTGCTGGCGTTTATGTTCCCTTCCTCACCTTACCCTCTGGGCTAAATGAGATAGTAGCTTTCAATAAAAACTCAGTGGAACAAAGACTCAGAGATGGAAATGTTGATAGTATGAGCCACTCACTGGAAACCCATGAGCTAGCAGTGGTCCCCTATGTTTCTGACCTTTGAAAACTATTCCTTGTGGCCTATCTTTTTATCTCACACCACTTTTAACTTTACTTTTCTTCAGTTGATTGCCACCAGTTCCACAGGTCTTAAAGGACCCTGTGCCCAGAGGGGGCCCAGCACAAAACCTAACAACTATCCATGCAAGAAAATACCTTCATAAGAACCAAAACATAAGATGAGGGATCACTGGATGTGGTTTTAACATAATGGCAAAGAAGAGGCATTGAAGAGGATAGAAAAAATATCTATATGTTTCTATCATTTATCTATCCCTCATCTCCGTGATGTGTCTACTGATATCTTACTACATCTGTTAAAATTGAGGGTTCTTAATGTAAGCTCATGCAATGATAATGAGACTCAGCACTTTTCTCTGTCTCTTATTTAAAATAAGTCAATATTTAAATGTTTATTTGTATTTATTTCTTGCATAATACTTTTTCTTGATTTTCCAGAAGAGTTCTTTTTGTTTTAGTATAAAATAACTTATATTTCTTTCTCTGTTGTTAGTTATATTCACTTATTCAATGCTTTTTACTATTTTGAATTATACTACCATACATTATTCTCAGACATGTTCATATATCCAATTATAAATTTAATTTTGGAAAAGACAACTGCTTTCATTGATAAAATAAATATATCAAATAATACATGTTTGTTTTTCTCATTTTTTAGATTAGAGAACTATAAATTAGAGAATTTAAATACCTTACCCAAAGTCATATATTAGAAAGTGGCAAATGCATGACACAAAAATATATATATATTTAATTTCAGAAATCTCAATTTTTGGCAATTTGTAGTTCCGTAAATATTAATTTTATATGGGAAACTTACTATATTTTATGATATTATTTTAAAAGAAAAAGGGTTCAAAATATGGATAAATCACTAATACAGCAAATCATAAAAATGAATTTCTAAAGTTAGTGGTCATTAAACATAAAGAAAATTTTCCCACAAAACAGATTTTATATTAAAAATGATAAGGATATTAGTATTTTCTTAGCAATGAACTTTGAATCAGTAAATGTCTATGATCATTAAATTGCTTATTTGTAAAACCTGATGGTAATCTATGCTTTATAATAGCAGTAATAGTAATAATAATAAAACCATACATTTATAGAGTGTATTCCTTGTACCAGTCATAATTCTGAGCACAGTTTCTTTTGTGTTTACAGTCTCAGTATTAGCTGAATGCTATTAGCTGCTCCCCTTTTTATGGATAAAAAATGTTTAGAATAGACAAGTTAAGAAATAATGTATATTGGTATATTGTTAGCCTCACAGATAGCCAGTAGTGTAGTAATGATCTGCACGGTGAAATTTGTTTCAGACTCTGTTTTTTTAGCCATACAAAAGAAAATCTCATATTCTGGTTTACATCGAGGATTCCATGTATTTCCAAATATCTTTCAAAACAACATAAATGTATAAAGCATTTTCTGTGCTCCTCAAAGAAAAAATATCTTCCATACATGTGTACCTTTCCCTTTGCCAATTTTATCAAGATATAATTGGAACTCCATAAAGCTTTGGGATTAATGGATATTAATAACGCAGTTTTTAGTGTTTCAATATAGTTTTAAAATATGTTGATAAGAAAATTCCAATATAATTGCCTTGCAAAAAATGCACATTAGGAAATGAGAAATATTCATGAGCTACAAAGCCATCAAAGTAATAAAAAACATGTTTAGAAAAGCATGTTATCATTTTATTATGTTTAATTTAAGCATGGAATTGAGCATAGCCACCTGCGTACTACAAAAATGTTATAATGCTATAAATTGAAAAACATGTCAAAAATATATAGAAGTTCACACTGTCAGGATAACACCTTGTAAATTCACGGCTGTAATCTTCAAAATCCTTATGTATTATGGAATGTTTAAAATAACATACAAATTAGCAGATAAACATTATGTCAAGATTTTACTACCCAACTGAAACTAAGCTACTTTCAAAGTATTATTAGAAACAATGTAACACCTTTATTAGCTCCTTCCATGACTAAAAATACCTTCAAAGGTAGAGTCCCTATTATATTTACAGTGATTATGATGGTAAATCTCTTGCTATTATTGTAGCCATTGCCATCACACTAAGTCCCTGAAAACTTAAGCAGACTGTTCTGTATATCTTGAGTCTAATAGAACCCATAGTGAATTAGGGTCACGTGAGTATATTTAAATGGCTGGAAAAGTTGGAGTCAAGAAAATACAGTAGTGTGATGGAGATGCTAGTGATTTGTAAAAGTATAGTGCAGTTTTATTCAAAGACAACTGCCTACTGCCTTGTGCTAAAGACAAAGACTCCAAAAACCTCTACAGATTCCATCCTTGGGGGCCTAATGAGTTCTCATTGCATTCTTCCTGCCCAAAACTTCCATTGAAGAAGAAAGAAAATACATTAACATGAAATAAAAAGAAATGTATATGAGATAGAATCTATGAAATATATATATATTTTTCCTGTCTAATCTAATGAAACTATTTGGTTTAGGAGGGCTGTGTGTTCATTCAGTAATCAGTGCTGAACTTTTGCTTCTGAGTTGTTTTTAAATAAAAAACAATTTTCATCAGGGACAGTTTGATGGGCTGCTGTTCAACTATTTGCAAGAGAATTAAATTTAAACAAAGAAAAAGATATTTGATAATTTTGAGTTCATAAATTGAAATGACTTTAAAATAATTCCACATTGTTTTGTCAGACAGATAACTTTAAATTTCTTCCCACTGTGGCAGTATTTTCTAGTAAAGATAGATATACATTCAGAATATTTAAAATTGATTTCAATTTTTTGTACTCAGCTTGCTAGAATTGCATAGGCAAAGGAGTTCTAAACACACATAGATTGCCACTGTGGAAAATTTCACAAAGACTTACCTGTTTATATTTGACCTAAGAAACAAAAAAGACAATAAAATCAAGAATATGGAGTTTTCAAATATGTTATAAAATATAATTAGAAGTATAATTTTGAAATGATTTAAAAGTTTTTGTTTTTGTTAGCATTTAAGCCAAAGTAAAATCCATATCATCATTTTTATTTTTTGTAGCAAACAGGTTAGTCTAAATTTATGTTAAGAGAAATTATTTATTTGGTCAGTATAGTTTTAATGTTTATTGACTTAAGGTAACTGAATGTTTATTAATAGGTTTCATTCATTTATTACATCGTCCAATGAGAATTTATGGAGTACTTTTCTAAAATCTTAATGAACAACTATCTCTTATTTCCATGGAGCTTTATCTCAATAGATAAAGTAAATAATTATTTATCTAGATAGATAAAGTAGATAATTAATAGGTAGAAATGTTCTACACTATAAATTTGGGTGGTGATGCTTTCCATAGAGAACAACATTTCATGATTTAAGGTTAAAGTTTAAAAGTAAGGGCACAACTCTTAATAAGGTGATCAGGAACATCTAAAGTGGTAATAGCTAGACAGAATTCTAAATATACTGACATATTTGAGAGAACATTTCAGAAATTAGAAATGGCAACTGACAAGAGTTTGAATTACGATGGAGTTTGTCCTAATTAAGGAACTGACAGAAATATGGTATTTCAGGAATGGAGAGATGATAAAGGTAAGATCAGGGATAGGGTAAGGGAACCAAACACACCTTCACGCAACAGGTATGGTGTTGGATTTTACACAGGGAAGAAGGAAAGCCAGTGGAAGGTTTTAATGCATTATGGATGCAATAAGATTTCATTATATTTTATTATTTCCAGATTTATGGAGATATAATTGGACAAAATGGTATATATTCAAGATCTACATTTTAAAATGATTCAAGTTCAGGGTCAAATAGGCTTTCTGGTATTACCAAGTGAAGGAAGCAGTAAGATTAATTAGATCCATTGCAGTATTATAAGGCAGATATGACTGGAAATGATTGAGTTTAGGATATATTGCACAAAAAAAAGAATAGTTACTGATTTAGCATATATGTAGAGTGTTTTACAGAACCCACCAAAAATTACTCAAGAATTTTTGGCTAAATCACTAAGTAAATTTTATTCTCTCTGTGATGGTCGGATTTGATTAACTGTTAAACAGAAGTATAACACTTCTACTTGGATGCTTTAGGATCATAAATTAAGAGAAAAATGTTCCAGAAAATGCAGGAATAATTCTTGTTTCTCTGTTGAAACACACTTGCAAATGTGACCTTCCCAAAATGACCACATTTAATCTGAAGCATTAGGAAATCAAGAGCAGTGCTTTTAAAACCTATTAGCATTCCTTATAGTACCTTTTACCAAAGGAGATATGCTTGTGCTCTAAAAACGACTCTTAATCTGTTTTATATCACTGAATATACTAATTGTTTTCCACTAATGTAATAATCAACTACTAGTTCATAAAAATAGTTGAATGTTTGTGTGGCGCCTGTGGCTCAGTGAATAGGGAGACACTCACATATACTGAGGGTGGCAGGTTCAAATCTGGCCCCGGCCAAACTGCAACAGAAAAAATAGCCGGGCATTGTGGCGGGCGCCTGTAGTTCCAGCCACTTGGGAGGCTGAGACAAAAGAATCACCTAAGCCCAAGAGGGGGAGGTTGCTGTGAGCTGTGACGCCATGGCACTCTACTGAGGACAACAAAGTGAGACTCTGTCTCAAAAAAAAAAAAAAAAAATTGAATGTTTACTAAAAATTGTATCTAGTGATTTTTAAAAATATTTCTTGTTAAAATAGGTTATGAAAAAAGATCATTTTATTTGCCCATTTTACTTCCTTATTATAAGCTACAATTAATATTTAATGAAACACAAGAAATTGGTATAGGCATAATTTCATTTCCATCTATTTCTAGGCCAAAAGATTTCTTTCAAAAGCCTTTCAGTTATACTATACATTTTCTTATAAATAAAATCATTAGAGAAAGGCCTTGTATGACAAATACCAATATTTGCACTTATATACTAATATATAACATAGATAAGAAAGTGTAAATGACATAGTATTCTTTATATATTAAAGTCATTGCTTTATGAAATTGTATACACGTTAGTATATATATATTTTTTTACTTTCACTGCTAATGTATGATTGTTTTATTCAACATTTGTGTTCTAATAGATAGTGTTTCCTGGCCCTCATAAATATTTTTTTTTTACTTTTGAGTAAATCAAAAGTAAAAATGTGATAAACATAATAAGAATATAAATATTTAGAATAGCTAATTTTGCACAATTTTGCATATGATTATTTCATGATACCAACTATGAATCATCAGATTAAAATGATTATGAAAGATTATGCCTTTTTTCTTTATTTTGATTCTCCCATAATTTTATCTGAATGCATTATAGCTATTATATAGGTGGAAATTTTTTTTAATGATATGCAGGTTGAATGGTTAAAAGCAATATTACCACAAGGAAAGAGTAGGAATGAAATCATAAAATCACAGATGCAAAATTATACACAAATAGTAATTTACATGCATAAATTTTATAATGTAAAAAGTTGAAAAATTGTTAAAGTATTCCAATTTAATTTTAAATCAGAAGTAGTCTATAGATCATTAATGACCGATGGCAAAATTTGTAGAAAATAAATTGTGCATGTAAATGTTAGCAGATGTTACGACTTACTATACTCATAATAATGACAAAGTGGAAAAACACAAAAATTCAAAATTAATGTATTCAATACTAATGTTAATTCATAAAATTTAATATTATGCCACTATGGAATCAGAACACTTAAGATTATTGAGAACTGGAAACTGAGTCTTCTGCAGCTTTCATCTTTACACTCAATCTCATCATGTTACTAATCTATTCATTTCATATGTTTCATCTTTTCAATCTCTCTAATGTAAGAGAATATAATCTCTTGGGTAGATTATTGTGGTTTCTAATTGTTCTTCTTGAATTGATTAATTCTTTAATTTAAATTCATCAATAAATGGATAAATTCTCCAAGAGGTTAAATTCTGTATTATACAAAATAGAAATACAGCTAAACCAACATATTCATTAATTTAAAAAGTATCCTCTAATAAACATTAGGCAGTATATTAATTACACTGTGAAATGCTCAGGAAACTTACAGACAAACACACAGTATCCAATTGTCCCCACTCCGTCCTGTAATTTCACTTTGTGAAATTCTACACTTAGAAGAAGGATCATCTAATATAATTGGAACCTGGACTACTACTTAACCTCAAATCATTGCTTTTTCTTTCTCTATATGTTGAAGCTGGCTCATTCTTTCTCCCTCTTGTCATTCACTTTTTAATTTTTTTCATCTCCCGTCACCTTTCTTCATTTATTCCATCCTTAAAGCTCAACCTTATGTATCTGTCCTACCATGTACACTCAGAAATTTTAACTATCACTTCAAATTTGTATATTATACAACAGCGAAAAAGGAATAAAATTGAAAGGTTTAGATCTTTGCTTAATGGAAAATACCAACTCCTCGTTAACTCTAGCAATAATATAAAAACCATCTCTTCCAAATTTTTCATAGTTTCATATTTCATAGATACTATGTTTGAGTTGAATTAATAATAAAATAGATATTGACTCTTATTTTATGTTATGCCACATAGGCTTGTTTTTCTTGTAAATTCACACAGTATAGGTATGATTAACTGAGTATGAAGGGAGATATATTTCTAATCAAATGGCATATGTTATCACTTCATCATTAATCCCTTATGGTTGAAACGGATCTTGACAACATCAATTATATTGGATGGTTTTTTTTTTTGCAGTTTTTTTGGCTGGGGCTGGGTTTGAACCTGCCACCTCAGGCATATGGGGCCAGTGCCCTAGACTTTGGAGCCACAGGCACTGTCCTATTGGATGGTTTTTGGAAGCTGCACAACCTGCTGTTACTCATTACCCCAGTGTGAATGAGTTTGATGCCAACCTGAGTAGCTGGCATTAAAGTAATAGAAATTATTCCAATATTTATTACACTTTGGGCTGAACTGAATTCTCAATGTATTTATACATAAAATTGATATTTTGCAATAGGTGTTTATGCAAATGGTAAGTTCATGACTACAGAGGCAGAAAGTAGATTTCAAATAGCTGCACTGAACTCACATGTCCCCTGTGTCAAAAGTGGCATCTCAAATAGATGACTATTCTGGCCAACAACCTATACCATAAATTGCACTGTTTATTTCCATTTTGGTTTCTTAAAAACAGTGGCCCAGAAATAGTTACCATGAAATTCAACTTTTACTGTCTCCGATTGTATGTATTGGTGAAGACGTATTTGAAACTTGTGGGAATAAAGCTTCTGGAGTGTTGGGAAACAGATCAAATTGAGTAGTGAGTTTAGTGGACTTCAAATAAACTTCACTGTTTTCTTTACCAGAAAGAAAGCTAATCTTTACATCTGGACGAGGAATCCCAGAATGATAGGGAAAATATTTCCAAAACATTCCTTGTTATTTTCATGCTATTGTTGCTATGACTAGATTCTTTCTTGGGTACTAATAAATCACTAGTTAAATTTTATTAGTAATGTTACCTTTAATTAACAATAGTTTGCATCTCAGCTTTTAGAAGGTCTCCACTGAAATTTGGCAAGTAATGAAAGCTTGGACACAGTGAACATGAGTGTGAAAGTAGAAGTGACACAGGACAGGTGGCAGCCCAGCCAGCTCAGAGGACCCGCCACCTCTGCCTCAGCAGTGTTGGTGTAGCAGCAGCTGGCAGAGGAAGCAGCAGGCTGGAGGGACCTGCCTCCCACCCCCAGGCTCCAGTAGCCAGAGGGAATGGACAACTGGGAGACACTGGTGCCTTGTTGTCTCCTTCCCTTTGCACTTATGACTGAACAGGGAACCCTCATTTCCTATGCCTAGGTCAATTTCATGTAAGTTTCCTAGGCATCAATTCCATGAATGGACTGTGGCCTTCC
>CAUYON010139327.1:0-26175 GCA_963573935.1 Arctocebus calabarensis
AAATCAGGAATGAAAGAGGAGACAGAACAACTGAGAACGCACAAATGCAAAGAATCCTTAGAGACTGTTAGAAACAACGATGTACCAAGAAAGTGAACAACCTAGAAGAAATAGATAAATTCCTAGACACATACAATCGACTAAAATTGAATAATGATGAGAGAAAACACCAATAAGCTAATTATGAGTAACAAGGCTGAAGCCAAAACAAAAAGTTGCATCAAAGCAGCACTCAGGGCCTGATGGCTCTGCTGCTGAATTCTCCAGACGTTAAGAGAACTAATACCAATTCCACTCAAAGTTTTACAAAAAAAAAAAACCCTGAGAAGCAAGAAATACCTCCAGACTCACCCCACAAGGTTAGCATAATCTTGAACACCAAAACCAGGCAAGCAGGTATCAAAGAACCACAAAAATAAAAAGGAGGCAAAGATGGAAATAGATGTTTATCAAAATAAGACATATCAAATGCCAACAGGTACGTGAATAAAATGCTCAACATCACTAATCATCAGAGAAATGAAAATCAGAACTACAGTGAGATATCACTTTACTGCAGTTAAAGTGGCTTTAACTACCGTGGCATACACCCGTGCGCGTGTGTGCACACACACATGCACGCATGCCCACACACAGTATTATGACCCGTACACATATATGTACATACATGTATGCAGACGTGCATACATGTACTTACATTCATCCTTGATGAACATAGACGCAAGAATTCTCAACAAAATCCTAACAAAGCAAACTCAACAGCATGTAGATAGATTGGTTGTGGGCCGTGTGGAGCCATTGTGGGAGAACTGTTCTGGCAAGCTCTACCCTCAGGGTCACAGAACAAGCATCCGTTGGGAGCGAGTAATGTAGTGACTGAGCAGCCAATAGGCGGGGACTGAGACACCTTGCAGCCTTAGCCCTCAGGGGTATAGAGTGAGACTGGTTTTGGCACACTGGGTAAGTGGATAGCCGCTTAAGGAGTGATCCCAGTGACAAGCACTTTTGGGAAAGCTTCTGCTTAGCCCAGGCTAGCAATTTAAAGTGCCTTCTGAGTGGGCTGAGGAGGATTTATGTTCTCTACCCTGCAGGGTTTGAGAACTCATTAGAGGCCTTCAGTCTCCATTTCATACAGCCATATCAGCATTGTGATTAACATATCATACCCCAGAAGATAACCTGTTGCCCAGACAATATTCAGCAAGATATGTATGCTGCTTTGTTTTTGGTTTTCTTTGGTTTTGTGTTGTTTTTTTTGGTTTTGGTTTTATCTTTTTTTTTTTTTTTTTTTGGAGACATAGCCTCAAGCAGTCACCCTGGGTAGAGTGCCATGGCATCACAGCTCATAGCAACCTCCAATTCCTGGGCTCAAGCGAGTCTCTTGCCTCTGCCTCCCAAGTAGCTGGGACTACAGGCGCCCGCCACAATGCCCTGCCATTTTTTGGTTGCGGCCGTCATTGTTGTTTGGCGGGCCGGGGCTGGATTCGAACCCACCAGCTCAGGTGTACCACAGGCATGGAGCCTTACTTTTTCATTCTTATGATGCTTTACCAAGAAGAATGTGTTTCAGTTCCATCCAAGTTAATACACAAGATGTAAAATCTCCATCTTTTTGTGGCTGAATAGTATTCCATGGTATACAAATAGCACAGTTTGTTAATCCATCCCTGAGTAGATAGGCATTTAGGTTGTTTATACATCTTGGCGATTGTAAATTGAGCTGTGATGAACAATCTAGTGCAAATGTCTTTATGATAAAATGATTTTTTTTTCCTTCCTGGTAGACAGGTATCTAGTAATGGGATTGCAAGGTCAAATGGAAAGTCTACTTTGATTTCTCTGAGGGTTCTCCATAATTCTTTCCAAGGAGACTGTATTAGTTTTCAGTCCCACCAACAATGTAAAAGTGTTCCCCTCTCTCCTCATCCATGCCAATATTTGCAACTTTGGGACTTCGTGATGTGGACTAATATTACTGGGGTTAGGTGATATCTCAGGGTGGTTTTGATTTGTATTTTTCAAACATTTTTTCATATGTTTGTTAGCCATTTATCTGTCTTCCTTAGAGAAAGTTCTGGTCATGTCTCTTGCCCAGTAATAGATGGGATTGTTTACTCTTTTTTTGTTGTTGTTGATTAATTTGAGTTCTCTATAGATCCTAGTTATCAAGCCTTTGTCAGATTTGTAACATGCAAATATATTTTCCCATTCTGGAGGCTGTCCATTTTCTTTAATTGTTTGTTTTCTTAGCTGTACAGAAGCTTTTCAGTTTAATTAGGTTCAATTTGTTTATTTTCTTGTTGCAGTAGTCACTGAAGTCTTCTTCATAAAATCTTTCCCTAGTCCAACATTCTCAAGAGTTTTTCTTATGCTTTCTTCTAGGATTTTTTTCGTTGCATGTCTTAGATTTAAATCTTTGATCCATCTTGAGTCAATTTTTAGAAGTGGTGAAAGGTGCGGGTCCAGTTTCAGTCTTTTACGTGTGGTTATCCAGTTCTCCCAGCACCATTTATTGAATAGGGATTCTTTTCCCCAATGTTTGGTTTATCAAAGATCAGATGGCAAGTAGAGACTGGTTTCATCTCTTGGTTTTCTATTCTGTTCTATATGTCTATGTCTCTATTTTTGTGCCAAAACCATGCTGTTTTGATTACTGTGGACTTACAGCCTAAAATCTGGTACTATGATGCCTGTGGCTTTTCTTTTATTACTAAAAATTGCCTTGGGTATATGGTGTTTTTTTTCTGGTTCCATATGAAGAAAACTATTTTTTCCAATTCTTCAAAGTATGATGTTGGTATTTTAATGGGGAATGCATTGAATCTTTAGATTGCCTTGGGTAGTGTAGACTTAACCCAATGTTGATTCTTCCCAACCAAGAGCATAGTATGTTCTTCCATTTGTTAATGTCTTCTGCTACTTCTTTTGTTAGGGGTTCATAATTTTCTTTGTAGAGGTCCTTCACCACTTTTGTTAGGTATATCCCTAGGTAAGCTTTGAATTATTAGCATGACTTTTATCATTCATCTGTGTATTGTGCGATGCCAATTTTAAATGCAAACAGAAGAAGATTTAAGTAATATCCAGAATCACTGAAATTGTGCAGCTTATATTTCAGTTTGCATGTGCACATATATTTGATTCTTACCAGAACAGTGGAAATGCTGCACTAAATGAAGTCAACTGTTTGATTTCACTTCTTAATCTCTGCACATTCTACCAACACGCTCTCCCTTCAGCTTCCTGATAAGAGAAGTCTGCAAGGAAAAGGAGCTCTGGGTTGCCCTATGGTTCCTTTCCCTTCCCTTGTCATTTTCAGCATAAGTAGTTGGTATAATACAGGAAAGTAATACACATAAAATAGGATATCATCGGGTTTCTCGGTCATTTATGTTTCTCAGAGCACATCTGCCTTCTTTCTGTGTTCAAAGTCAATTCTGCTTTGAAAGACAAGTATGGCCTGGCCACAGTCAGCACTCCGGCTCACTCAGCTGTAGGTGTCACCTGCTCCCTTGTACTTGCTCCCAGGCATTCTTGCTGACTGGAGTCCTATGCTTGTGGGACGTTGTGAACTCCACTTGCACTCAGGGCAGTGAGGAACATCAGACACATGTGGTGCCTGTCTTTTCTGCTCACGTGTGTGCTTGACTGTCCCATCGGGCTACACGTAGGAAACACGTTCAGAGATTGTAATAACTTCAGGATAGTGACAGCAGAGTATCCAAGTAAGCTCTGGGCCCATCTGAGTGCGACTGCATTAGGACACACCCGTGAAGCAGGCCCGGGTCCTGGGGAGAGATGACCGAGGATGGAGACTTGAGTAGCACAGGGAAGTAAGAGAAAGTGATGAAAGTGCTGGCTAAGTTTTGAAGTTAGATGATTTCCCCTGGGGAGTGGGAACAGGAGAGAAGTCAAGGACGACTTGCTTCTAGGCTCATAGGAAGTCACTTGTGGAAAATGGAGAAGCCTAGAGGAGAAACAGTTTGTGGTCTGGGTGAACTCTGGAGTTGTCGTGAACTTAGGATCTACCTAACCTGAAGTCTTCGGGAGCTGCAGATGGGACATATGAGGGAAAGAAGGCTTAATTCCCAGCTGGATGACCTCCTGTTTTCTATTTTTGTCCTTGGTTTTTCATAGAACCTTTGCATATCCTTTTATGATACTGGTTATATAGCTCCTCTCCTCACCTACTCCTACTAAACACCCATCTTTCATCTCCTCGAGGTGGCTTGAGTTGATTTCTCTTCCCAAATCAGGCAGCAGTCACACCACTGTTGCTGGGGGATTCTTTCAGCTCCTCCACACAGGGCTCAGAGGGAACAGACCCATACTTCAGCATTCTTTCTGTAGGAACTTAGGTTTACCCTTCCAGGTATCTCCTTTTTACTAATCTCTTCTAAATAATTTCATTCCTTTATACATCCCGTATCCCGTTTCTTGAAATTCTTTTCTCTCTCTCTCCTCTGAAGTTTAATGTTCTTCTCAGAGCCTTTAGTCTACACATTTACCAAAGTGTCTGTGTGATTTGGTCAGGGATACTCGTCTGCAGCTAAATTTGCACTTTTGTGCAATACAAGCTTTGGGTTAGGGTTAAATATGTATCAGTAATTATGATACAAATTTATCAAACAGAATTACTTTTATAATTCTGTTTGGTGAATACTAACAGTAATTATCTATCAAACAAATTCCATTTTTGAGTATATGCATGTCTCAGAGATTTATAGCTATATTCTCTTTAGTAATTCATATATTTCCTGTTCTAATTTACTTCTAGTCCAAGGATCAGAAATCACATCAGCCCCAGTAAAAGTTTGTTGACTATTCCCTGTTGCAAGGGAATTAAGTTGTTATTGCATTGTTTTAATGTCAGGTTGCCTTCTGATGGGGCATATACACCCTGCCTCCTCACCTTCCTTTTAAATGTGTGAAACCGCCCACATTTCTACTAACTACCTTGTCATCAAAGGTATTGGGTTTTAAGTTTGGGACCTTGGGATCAAGATAACATTGTAATTCTATTTGCTTTCAAATAATTTCTCTCTCTCTCTCTTTTTTTTTTTTTTTTTTGGAGACTCACTATGTCAACCTCAGTAGAGTGCTGTGTGAAATCACAGCTCACAGCAACCTTCAGCTCTTGTGCTTAAGTGATTCCCTTGCCTCAGCCTCTCAAGTAGCTGGGACTACATGCGCCCACCACAACACCCGGCCATTTTTTGGTTGCAGCCATCATTGTTGTTTGGCGGGCCCGGGCTGGATTCGAACCCGCCAGCTCAGGTGTACGTGGCTGGCGCCTTAGCCCGTTGAGCCACAGGTGCCAAGCCTCATTTAGTAAGTTTCACCTGTACACTTCTAAGATGCACCGTAGGTGTGATCCCACCAATTATCTTCCCTCAACCCATCTTCTCCTCTCCCTTCCCCACCCTTGCCCCTTTCTCCATATTCTTGTTCTATAATTGGGTTATAGCCTTCATATGCAAGCTATAAATTAATTTCATAGTAGGGCTGAGTACATTGAATACTTTTTCTTCCATTCTTGAGATACTTTGCTAAGAAGAATATATTCCAGCTCCATCCATGTAAACATGAAAGAGATAAAATCTCCATCTTTCTTTAAGGCTGTATAATATTCCATGGTGTACATATACCACAATTTATGAATCCATTCGTGGGTCGATGGGCACTTGAGCTTCTTCCATGACTTAGCAATTATGAATTGGGCTGCAATAAATATTCTGATACAAATATATTTGTTATAATGTGATTTTTGGTCTTCTGGATATATGCCTACTAGAGGAATTATAGGATCATATGGCAGGTCCATTTTTAGATCTGTAAGTATTCTCCAAACATCTTTCCAAAAGGAACGTATTAGTGTGCATTCCCACCAGCACTGTAGAAGTGTTCCCTTTTCTCCACATCCACGCCAACATCTCTGATTTTGGCATTTTGTGATATGGGCTAATCTTACTGGAGTTAGATGATATCTCAAAGTAGTTTTGATTTGCATTTCTCTGATGATTAAGGATGATGAGCATTTTTTTCATATGACTGTGGACCAACCACCTGTCTTCTTAAGAGAAATTTCTCTTTAAGTCCCTTGCCCAACCTGGGATGGTATAACTTATTATTTTCTTGCTAATATGTTTGAGTTCTCTCTGGATTCCGGTTATTAAACCTTTGTCAGAGACATAACCTGCAAATACCTCCTCCCATTCTGAGGGCTGTCTGCTTGCGTTACTTACTGTGTTCTTAACTGTGCAGAAGCTTTTTAATTTGATCAGGTCCCAGTAGTGTATTTTTGATGCTGCTTCAATTGCCCAGCAGGTGTTCCTCATAAAATATTCACCCAGGCTGATTTCTTCAAGAGTTTTCCTTGCACGTTCTTCTAGTATTTTTATAATTTCATGTCTTAAGTTTAAATCTTTAATCCAGTGAACATCTGTCTTAGTTAATGGTGAAAGGTGTGGGTCCAGTTTCAGTCTTCTGTGTAGATACTCTTAAGGAAAATATTCTAGGGCAGGTATGGTGGCTTATACTTGTAATCCTAGCACTCTGGGCGGTTGAGACAAATAGACTACTTGAGCTCAGGAGTTTGAAACTGGCCTGAACAAGAGTGAGACCTTGTCTATACTAAAAATAGAAAAACTAACTAGGCATAGGCACCTGTAGTCCCAACTACTCAGGAGTCTGAGGCAAGAAGATCTCTCTCTTTTTTTTTTCTTTTGAGACAGAGTCTCACTGTCACCCTCAGGTGCTGTAGCATCACAGCTCACAGCAGCCTCAACCTCTTGGGCTTAAGCGATCCTCTTACCTCAGCCTCCTGAATAGCTGGGACTACATGCATCCCCCCAACAATGGCTATTTTTAGAGATGAGGTCTTGATCTGCCTCAGTCTGGTCTCAAACTCATGAGCTCAGGCAATCCATGCACCTCAGCCTTCCCAGAGTGTTAGGATAGGTTGAGTGAAAAAATAGCTAGGCATAGGTGCCTATAGTCTCAGCTACTTGGGAGGCTGAGGCAATCCTCACTCTGCCCAGCCGAGGATTTCTTGAGTCTAAGAATTTGAAGTTGCTGTAAAGCTATAAGGCCATAGCACCCTAGCCTGGGGCAAGAGACTCTGTTTAAAAAAAAAAAAAGAATATATTGTAGCATCTTTCTACACCTTTCCCTAACTGGCCTTTTGAGCTCAAGCCACATTTTGGTTATATGCTATGATAGCAATCATAAAAATAAGTTATATTTAATAATAAAAAATATCCAAAAACATATGAAAACAGTCTCTCCTTCATTCCTTGTGGAAAAAAAAGAAAAAACAAATATTAAAAACTAAAACAAGACAGGGAAAACTAAAAAGATATTCAGATATGACTACATGTTAGAAGGAAATCAAGTCTTGTGAATTTTATTTTCTACCTTTGATATCAAGTTGTCAGTTGGGATGGACTTCCCCAAGTGATGACCCACAGAAAGGCCAAATTTGACCTTTTTTTTTTCATTAAGAACCCCGTCTGGATGTTTAGGTCAAAGAGGCTACTTGGAGCAAAATTCTGTGGTGTCTCATCCCAAATATTCCCCAAGTGTTTCTTTAATCCTTCCAAGATCTGAATTCAGGGATCCTCTGGAGTGTGCTGAATGTGGTATATAAGTAGAGGTTCTAAGACTTGGAAGCCACAGAAATGAAGGATGCCAATCTGAATTGGCCAGAGAATGATATTCACATCCCCATGGACACACTGAAGAGAGTACATGGAGCCGCTGCTCCCGGTGGTGATAGAAAGCATGGTCTTCTTATTCTGGAAAGGTCCCTTGTCATACATGGCAGCATGTGTGTATGCAAACGCTATCAGCACTCACTTAAACTAGCCTTTCAGAATGGCAGCGACTCCAAACCCCTGTAGTGGGAAATGAAATATCACAAGATCTGCAGCTTCCCGCTTTTTTTGTTCCGTCACAATGTCCAGGCTCAGACGGCCTTCTTTATAAGTTAGAACAGACTCCTCAGGATACTGAAAGTTCTCAGCGTTCTTTATTTTACCTGTGAAGTCCTTTCTGGAGATGATGGAATTGAAGTTCATGGTATAGAACTTCATCAGCCACCTTCCATCCTTTCCTCCTCAAAGCTACTGGGGCAGCCTCCTTCATAGCATAGTTGAAGGGCATCCTCTCTAAGTGGATCAGTTCCATCAGTGCTTTTCTGACAGCCACTGGTTCTGAGGCAGTCAGGCACTGATTGGTTTGGCTGGTGGTTGCCAGGGCAACTGTGGCTTGTGCAAAGTTCCAGGCTAGGCAATGTGGGCTGCAACCTGAGGACCTTTGCTGCTCACAGACCTCCTGCTCACAGACCTCCTGCTCCTTTATACCCAACGCAGCTCAGCCCAGTAGAGTTGGGTAGCCAGCAAGAGCACAGCCTTACACCAAGGCTGCAGTTATTGGGAGGAAGGGAGTCTGGAGGAAAGACTCCACAGATTCACTCATGTGGAAGTCAAGAGAATCTGAGAGGGGGGTGTATTTGTGGAGGCCATCTGCACTCTGTTTTGAGATGACTCAGGGAAAGCTAGGCTCTGTAGCTCACACTCTTTTGGAAAGTACATTTTTAGAACATCACACAGCCTCTTAAAAGTAATTCCTATCAAAACTAATTTTCTTGAAATTATGAAAAATTCCAATGGGAAAGTATATGTTGAAAGACATCAGATTGTGAGGTGCCTGTGGCTCAGTGAGTAGGGCGTGGGCCCCATATACCGAGGGTAGTGGGTTCAGAACTGGACCTGGCCAAACTGCATCAAAAAAAATAGCTGGGCATTGTGGCAGGCACCTGTAGTCCCAATTACTGGGGAGGCTGGGGCAAGAGAATCACCTTCACCCAAGAACTGGAGGTTGCTGTGAGCTGTGACACCACTCTACCGAGGGTGACAAAGTGAGACTGTATCTCATTTCCTGGCTTCTGGGGTGGTCTGGCATCTTCTTATGCCTATGCAAGTCACAGAGTGACGGAAGTTCTGACAGAGTCTCCTAAGCCTCTCAGCTGAGCAGAGATGGAACCCCGACCTAGGCAGATGCAAGAAAGGAAGACCCCACGGAGTCCTTGACCTCTGCCTCCCTTGTGAAAAATTTTTAAATGTCTTTTTCATTTCTTAAAATTGTTTTTGGTTGATATGGCTCTTTCCACATTTTTTTCCTTGAAATTTGTTTATTTGTATTGGAGTGAAATTCATATAATGTAAAACTAACCATTTTAAAGGGAAAAATTTAGTAGCATTTGGTACATTCACAATGTGGTATAGCCATCATGTTTAATTCCAAAACATTTTTATCATTCCAAAATGAAACCCTGTACCCCTTAAGCAATAACTCTCCACCCCATCCCACTGCCCACACTCCACCTCCTCCCTGGTCTCTGCCAATCACTAGTCTGTTTTGTGTTTGTAGATTAGCCTGTTTTGTGTGTTTATAGTAAGTGGAATCATGCAACAAGTAAAATGCCCTAGTTAGTGTCCGTGTTAACAGTTAGAAGATTAATTAACATGGAGTAAAATGACTTATGAAAGGTACAGTGTATCCCTTCTCGGTCTTTTGGCTAAGATCAAGTGAAAGGTACAGTGTATATAGCACTTTACAACTATGAACACAAGTGTGGTCAACTTAGAAGAAAACCAACTGGACTCTAAATTACACACACCTTCACAACAGACTTTTCAACACTTGTGAATGTAAAACATTTAATTTTAAGATGTTGACATTACAATATATAAAATAGGCATTCGAAATGCATATAGTGTGTTCTATACCTGCCAGGTGTAAAGTCTACAATTTGTTTCTAAACTGTAAGTTACACTGTGGTTATGACTTGTGTCTTCACCCTTGAAAAAGCCCACATTCTATCACACCGATGTGTGGTCAGACTTAACTGCCCCAATTGTTAGACACTTGACTGAGGCCATAACCAGTTTTATTGCACTAGATCCTGTACACATTTATTAATTCTTGCACCATAATAACTACCCAACTACCCAACAAGTAGAGTACAATCAAGGTACAGACACATGCATCAGGAGGAGCAAGGAATATCACCCAGCCTTTCTGCACAGCGGCACCTTGTCACTCCCAAGGGCAAGCTTACATCACTGAGGTCTGTGAACAGTCAGTTTTACTTTCATACTGAGTCAAAGGTGAAATGACTTAAGTACAAATGCAGCATAGTTTAAAGAATTTCTTCCAGAAATGTCACAAATTAAGCCAAAGTATTTTGCAGAAATTACTAAAAAATGCCACACAAACTGCTTACACTTACGCTCTCCCTCCCCATAGGCAGCGTGGCAACTGTGTCTTTGGGCATGATGGTGACTCTCAGCGTGGGTGACACACAGATGAGTATCTTCAAACAAACCCTCCTGGTCTACTTCACCAGTGGCCCATCCTGAAACCTGAAGTTAGTTTTGAAATCCTGGGTGATCTCCCTCAGCAATCTCTGGAAAAGCAGCTTAGGTTGAAAAGCACAATCCATTTCTGGTAATGAGGAATCTCCAGGCAAGCCATGGTGCTGGGCCTATAGCGATGAGGTTTCTTTACCTCACTGGAAGAGGAGGTGCTTATCCTGGCCCCTTGGGTGGCTGTCTGCTGTGGGGTTGTTCCCACTAGTGGATTTGAAGCAAGGGTATTTGCTTTTACCCAACACCAAAATCTTAGACTGCTTCAGACTGCTTTGATGCTTCTGCTTCCCAGTGAAGAGCCTGAGGCTCCCAGCAAAGAAAAGATGCTCTTACAATGAAAAATCAAAGAACTCTGAGTCACTGGGTGAGGTGGCTTATGCCTGTTCTCCTAGTACTCTGGGAGACTCAGGCAGGTGGATTTCTTGAGTTCATGAGGTCCAGACCAGTCTGAGCAAGAGTGAGACCCTGTCTCTAAGAAAAAAAAATGAGTAACTAAGGCAAGAGGATTGCTTAAGCCCAAGAGTTTGAGGTTGCCGTGAGCTATGATGCTATGGCCTTCTACTGATAGGGTGCATTTCTGGGACTCACCTCAGATAGACTGAGCATAAGGACACAGAAAGGAGTGCACAAATCTGGACCAGAAAGAAATGAGCACACCAATCCTCACCACCCCAACCTTTATATTGTCATCACGCCTTAACTCACATGATGACTTCCTTTCCCAACTTAGCCATTTTTTACCCTCAGGGGCCAGGATACACCTGGTAGGACCCATTCCCAACTAGGTACGCTCTAGTTCTGATGAGTGAAAGGGAAACGGGAGGACCCTTCTGACTCCTGTGCAGAATCCATCCAGTTATTAGTGAGGGGAGCATTGGTCTCTAGTGACTTTCTGAGCTTTGTAATCTCTTTGCCTTATTTTCTTCTCCAATTCTTAGAGCCCCTCTCTGAGCCTTTCAACTTCTCTTTCCTTTATCCACTCAAAGTTCTCACTCTCTTTTCCTCCATTTCTGAGCTGAAAACTCCAAGAGTCTGTGCTTCCTAAATCCGGTTCCAGTCATGGACTAACCCCGGCAAGTCACACTCACCCGTCCAGTGCTTCGTGCATGAGGATGCCCCACTGTTTTGGGGCTGGACCACTGTTTGCGGCTGGGTAAAGGTCGTCAGGGATGCCTGGTAACCTCTCAGGCCCCAGCTTCGGCCACCTCCTCCTCCTTGTAACTTCTCATTTCATCCTTGTTTTAACTTCACCTATTTTCTACTTCTAGCTTCGGATATGGGGACCTCTCAGGTATGGATTCCCCTCTTCCTCACCTTTAAAGTGCCTCTTTTGTTTTCTGTTTCTTGAGGCAGAATCTTAAGCTCACCCTGGGTAGTGTGACATGGTGTCATAGCTCACAGCTACCTCCAACTCAGAGACAAGCTATTCTCTTGCCTCAATTTTTCTATTTTTACTAGATATGGAGTCTCACTTTTGCTCAGGCTGGCCTCAAATTCATGAGCTCAAGGAATCTCCCCACCTCCACCTCCCAGAATGCTAGGATTGCAGGCATGAGCCACTTTGCCCTGCCTAAGCTGCCTCTTAACTTACCTCAAGTCTCTACAGATTTATCCAAACTTTAAAGCTAAACATCTCATCTTTTTCTGTAATACCTCTTAGCTTATGTATCTACTAGACCATGGCTCACAGTGGCCTGAAAATACCCATTTGAACTTTCAATCCTCACAGACCTCAGACCTTGAAAATTACTGTTGGATATTGGGCAAATAGTCAGAAGTCCCTTACATCCAGGCCTTTGTCTTTCCTCCAAAACATTTGTTCTTCCTGTTCATCTTGTGACTCTTCTCAAATTTTCCTTGCACAGGCCAAAGCAGCCCTTCCCAAACCCCCTGAGTCCTTCAACTCTCCGGGATGTTCCGTTGACCCGGGAGACAACCCTCCCCTTTTTGTGGTCCCATAGACTCCCCACCTTTGCTTCCTCACTACTCGAAGATTTCCACCCCATTCCCCCTCTTTCCACCCCCGCCACCTGCCTTCCTCCACTCACGAGTTGGAAAGGAAAGATGATGGACCCAACTTCCACACCTCATGCTAGATCTGGCCACACCTTTGGGCCTTCCACTTGCAGACCACCACAACTTCTGTACTCCCTCCCAGAAGTTGCAGGATCTGAAGATATCATCAGAGTTCGTGTCCCCTTTCCTCTCTCAGACCTGTCCCACGTAAGTCAGAAACTAGGTTTATTCTCCACAGAGCCCACAAAATAAAGAATTCAGATATCTAACCCAATCATATGATCTCACCAGGCATGATTTATATGTCATCCTGACCTCCACCCAAACTTCGGAGGAGAGGGAACAGCTCTGGACCCAGGTCCAAATTCAGGCTGGAGGTCTACAGAGGGCCAAACCCTGCTAGAAGAGGCTAGGGCCATTCCTGGGGAAAACCCCAATTGGAGTTACCAAATTGACACTCCTGAAGTGCTCCTCCATAACCACATGGTCCAGTGTTACTCAGAGGAATTTAAGAAATTAGCCCTTAAGGCTGCCAATTATGAAATACCAAAAGAAATAACTCAGAAGCTGGAAGAAAATCTTGTCCAGTTTTTAGACTGCCTTAACAAAGCCCTCCCTCACTATACTGCCCCATCACTATAGAACACCGAGGGCAGGCTCATTAACAACATGCGTTTTATCCCCCAGTCTGCACCCAATATCCAGAAAATCTCCAAAAATTCTTCTGGAGCCCTCAGAGCCTCCAAGGAGATCTTGTCAACATAGTCCTCAAGGTCTTCAATAATCTAAACAGGCCTCTAAGTGGCAGCGCCTCTCAGAGTTCCAGTTATTTGCTTCTGGTATTACACAAACCCCAAGCTACTTCTTGAAACTCCCAGGACAGTGAGGAAAGGGAAATCGTCCCCCAGGACCATGCTTTATGTGTGGCAAAACTGGCCACTGCGTCAGGGATTGAAAAAATCGAAACCCCTCCCAAGCCACATCCAGCCTACAGAGGTCCTCAGTGGAGTATGACTGCCCAGGTCCTTCTGAGGATCTGGTTTGCAGTCACTCCCAAGACCCAGTTGAATTCCTCCAACTCTTGGGCTTGGCCACTGAAAATTGATAGTTCCTGGAGGTGCAGGAGGTCCCTTAGACAATCACCAAGACTGAGCTCTGGGTATATCTAATAGTGTAAGGAAAGGAAATCTCTTTGCTCATTGATACTGGGGCCACTTACTCTTACTGAGTCCTATCCTCTTACAAAGGTCCTTTAGATAAAACAGACCTGGGTGTTGGGTATTGATAGCAATATGCTACACCCTCATGCTAACCCACCCTTGTGGTGCTCACTTTCTGAACAACCTTTTTCACATTCATTCCTTATCATTCCTTCATGCAGTATTCCCCTACTAGGGAGAGATAGCCTCATAAAGTTACAAGAAACCCTGATGATTCCTGCCAGCTCCCACCTCTCACTACCCATCCTAGTGCTCTCTAATCCCTCCCCTACAACCCTTCCATTCTCTCAATCTGACCTCCCTGTAGTCCTCATCGTGTGGGATTCCTCTCTTCCTTCTATAGCCTCCCATCATTCACCCATTCTCATTGCCCTTCAACCCCAACATTCATATCCTTCCCTTAAATATTACCCAGTCTCCATGATGGCCTTCAGGGGTGTTAAACCATTCATGCTTAAACTCCTGGTGGCAGGTATTCTCAAACCTACTAACTCCCCCTACAATATTCCCATCCTTCCTATAAAAAAGCTGATGGTTCATATCAGTTAGTGCAAGACTTATAGGCCATCACTGAAATTGTTCAGCCTATTCACCCAGTAGTCCCTAATCCCTATAGCCTCCTATCTATCATTATTTTTAATACTCAACGCCACCTTGCCCAGGCCACTTTTCTATTCTCCACACATCCTGTGCTTCCTTAGGCCAAAATTCAGATGACAAGGTGTGGGGATTTCTGCTCAGTAAGGTTCCGCCCCACCAAAGTTGAACATCTTAAGGCAATGATGTGGCTACTCATCTCCAGGGTGCCCAGGATCATGCCTGGTGTCTTAGAGAAAAATCTAGGAGCAATTCTTGATTTTTCCATTTGCACCTTCAAAATGTGCCTAGAATTTGACCGCCCCTTACCCCCACCAGCTATCCAGCCCCTAGTCATCTCTCAAATGATCTAGGGCTCTGGAGCCCAGCATGGCTCCTGTGAGCTACAAGTGAGCTTTGAGCCCTTGAAATGTGGCCACTGGAGAGTAAAATACACATCTGATTTCAAAATCTTAAAGCAAAAGAAAAGAATATAATCTACCTCAATAATAATTTTTATATTGTTGACATAGTAACAGTTTCGGTCGTATTGGGTTAATAAAATACATTTTAAAATTAATTTCTCCTCCTGTTCACATTTTTAAATGACACTTATGCCCCATATCGCATATGTGATGGATAGCACTGTCCTGGGGATCTCTCCTGAGCTGGCCTCTCAGCTTCCACTCTTGCAGCACCTGCTGTCTGCTGTCCACAAAGCTGCCACAGTGATCCTTTAGGGTATAAATGGAGTAATCCTGTCCTGCTCACCAAACTCTCCCATGTCACCATTGCACCTTTGGGACAAAGTCCAAAGTCCTTCCAATGGTCCATAAGCCCCTTACATGCTTCCTATAACCTATAGGCCGAACTCCTCCCCCCACCCCATCTCAGGTACTGTGCCAGAGGGACATGGTTTCTGTGCTGCTTGGGGCAGGTCAGGAATATGCCCATGTCAGAGCCATGATTTCTCTGTGATGGGAACTCTGGGTCTTCAGATATCTGCAAGCCACTCTCCTTCAATTCTTTCATATTTCTGCTCAAATGTGAGCCATGACCATATCATCTAAACAATGTTCCCCTTCTTTCCCTTTTCACCCAACTCTACTTCTTGACTTCAGTTTTCTGCATATCATTTATCTCACCTATCAGCATATCATGATATATATCACTGTGTTCCCCAGGCTGGAGCACAACAGCTATTCACAGGTGCAAACACAGTACACAGCAGACTCAAAATCCTCATGTCAAGTGATCGTCCCACTTCAGCCTCCCCAGTAACTGGGACTATAGGAGTTTACCACTGCTCCAACCCCATGATATCTTTATTTGTTTGTTTATTCTTCTATGCCCTATTCCCTCCCCAATAGTAAATGAGCTCTGATAGAACAAGGGCTTGGAATGTTTGTATCTGGTACTCAGGGAACATATGTTCAGTGAAGGCATGAATGAATAAATAGTGGGCATTCGATAAATATTGGGTGGACAAATGGAGTGGAGGTGGGGTATAAATTGTATAAATAAGACTGGCAGAGAGCAGGGAAGGTGTGATGGAGTTGGGGGTCACCACATGGAAAGAGGACATGACACCATGAGCAGTTTTCCTAAGCATGTTTTATTGACTCCCTCCTGTCACATCTAGCCTTGTGGGAGGGAATGAAAGGCACTTCTGGGAGAAAGGCAGGCAGAGTGTTTCCTAAGGTTTCAGGCTATCTTTGTGGACATTCTCTAGCACAAAGGACACCAGTTTCATAAATTCACTGAAGTCCGTGCTACTGTCTGTATTTTCATCCAGTTCTTTGAATATCTTCTCAATACCTCCTCTGTCTCTGGCATTCTAAAAGAAAGAAATGGCAGAGACCATGAGGTCACAGCCTCCAATAAGAATCTTTCTCAGGCTCCTCATCCATTAGAGCCAAGCTTGGGGTTGGGCTCAGGAATATTAACTCATTAGCCAACACTGTTGGATAATCCAGCATGACAATGCAGAGATGAACCTGTCATGAACCATCCTGGAACCAGCAAGTGCTGACCTGGAGGGTGCCCTGCAGCTCACCTAGCCTAGCCTATAGCCCCACACTTCTCTCCACTCCACGTGTGAGTAAGTAGGCTCTGGACAGAGGGACTGAATAGGGCCTAGAGTAACAGAGCGAGTTACTGAAAGAGGAGTGACAGGACGTCCCAAACAGCAGGGGCACAGCATCCACTGAGCTCAGATGGGCTGCCCCAACCCCAGCATTGTCCAAGCATTCTGCTTCAGACTCTGCTACTCCCCTCAGTGCAGCACTGGGGTGGGGCGCATCCTCTACCTGGATGGTGTTTGGGAGTTCCTTCGTCAGCAGCTGTTTCATCTCACCCTTGGAGAGGGTGCCAGACCGCCCCATCTGGCCTGAGTAATGGTGGAAGATGTTGACAATCCCTTCCAGGTGCTTTTCAAGTATATACATTGTCCCACCCTCACGTCAGCCTTCAAGGAGACAAGGAGGCCTGGCAGAGGTTCTTCACACCCCTGTGCTGCCCCTCCCCCACCCCTGGCAACAAGTATAACAGGTTTAGAGAAAGCACAAAATCTTTCACGTCTGTGTGGTGATCTCTGCTGGGTTTGATCTATGGTGAATTTTTAATTTGTGACTAGGAGGGGAAAGAGAAAAACATACAATACCACCTGAAGTCTGAAAAAGTCGTCCTCATTTGCCCATGCCACCTCATCCACCCTCACTCAAGCTCACCTGGGAGGGTTCTGTGGTAGGCTAAGGGGTTTGCTCTCATCAGAAAGCAATACTTTGGCCACATGTTTCTTAGAAGTGGTCCCCACCTCACCTCTGCTTAGCCTTCCCCAAGTCCTAGGGCTGCATCTACCAAGCACAGCAACAACTGATCTATTTGAGTCCAAAATGCAACGTCAGCCCTGGGGTGCTCAGGCAGGAAAGAGCCGTGGCTGCAATGAGACCACTTGCAAACACCACCCTGTAGACCAATGATATCTAGCCAAGGACATCAGCGCAGAGGAATGTGGAGCCGCCATCATGCTCTGCCTCCACAGTAGTGTTTCTAAATACCAGCAACAAACTGGCAGAAAAACAAATTTAGAAAGTAATCCCTTTTACCATAGCTGCAAGGGAAAAAATCCTCAAAATAAATTTCATCAAGAAGGTAAAGGATCACTACAAGAAAATTATAAAATACTAATGAGTAGTCACAAAAATGGAAATGCATCCCATGTGCATGGATGGGAAGAATTGACATTGTCAAAGTGACCATGCTGTCACAACAACCCTCAGATGCAGTGCAATCTCTGTGAGAATGCTAATGACACACTACAAAGAAATTGGAAAAACAACTCTAAAATTCACCTGGAACCACAAAAGACCTCAAAAAGCCAAAGCAATTCCAAGCAAAACAAACCAAGCATCTCATCACCTGACTTCAAAATATTATATAAACCTGTAGGAATTAGGACAACATTGTACTGGCATAAAAATAGACAATACACCAAGGGAACAGAATAGAAAACCCAGAAACAAATCCAGGTATTTATAGCCAACTAAGTTTTGACAAAAGAGCCAAGAACATTCTTTGCAAAGGGAGAGACTTTCCAATAAGGTCCAGTGCTAGAAAAACTGGATATTCAGATGTAAGAAAATAAACTAGAACCCCACATCTTTCCCCATACAAGGATCAACTGCAAACAGAACCCTGAAACAATGAAACTACTAGAAGAAAACATCAGGGAAATCCTTCCAGGCATCAATCTGGGCAAAGTTTTTTGGGGGTAAAGTATCAAAAACACTCTGAACAGAAAAATGGGATTACATCAATAAAATTTCTATACAGAAAAGGAAACATTCATGGAGTGAAGAAACAACATGCAAAGTAGGAGAAAATATGTGCAAACTATCCTTCTGAAAAAGGATTACAGAAACAAACAAAACAGAACAAACAGAAACAAAACATAAAAATGGGACTACATCAATAAAAATTTCTATACAGAAAAGGAAACATTCATGGAGTGAAGAAACAACATGCAAAGTAGGAGAAAATACGTGCAAACTATCCTTCTGAAAAAGGATTAATAAAAGATATAAGGAATTAAAACAACCCAGTAGCAAATAAACACATAGTCCAGATTTAAACAGGCAAATGATCTCAATAGGCATTTCTGAAAAGAAGACATACATGTGGCCAAGAAGCATATGAAAAAAAATGCTTAACATCACTAACCATCAGACAAATATGAATCAAAACCATGGGGAGATCTCATCTAACTATAGTTAGAATGTTTATTATCAAAAAGACCCCCCCCCAAAAAAAACTCCCACAAAACAAAACAAAACAAAACAAAAAACAGATAATGACAAGGATACAGAGAAAAGGAATGCTGTACAACTACTGGTGAGAATCTAAATTAGTGCATCCCCTACGGAAGCCAGTAGAGAGTTCTTCAAACCCCTGGGTATATACCCCCCCCAAAAAAAGAAAGTTATGTCAGAGAGACAGCTGCACACCATGTTTACTGCAGCACTGTTCACGGTTGTCAGGATGCAGAATCAACCTAAGTAATCAGCAATGGATGGATGGATAAGTCAGAGATGGTATATACACTCATATATGCAGGTAAAGCTCTATTTTCTACAAGGTAAGTAACTTTTCTAAGGGTCAAACTCAAATATGTCTTCTAAACCTTTGCCATTGTTGTGATTTTCTTTTCCTAACATGAGAATTTTTTCCTTATAAAAAATAATACTTGCTCATACTTTTGTAAAAACACAATTTTTGATAAATGTAGATGGTCTTATATCAAACCTTGATTTTTTTCTTAATAAAGTCAATTCTTGATTAACCTTTTTCCCTCTAAAAGAAGCCCCTCTCACCCCAGCAAGCACAGCCTCTCAACCTGTGCTCACCCAACTAGTCTGTGGTGGGACCATGGATTCAACACACAACAAGTGTCAAGAACAGTTCCTGGCCATCCCTGGGGCTAGTCCTTCCCTCCCCACTTGACAGGAGTGCCCCATAGGCCTGGAATGTACAGATGGGCTGAAGCTCAGGGATCAAGGTGGGGGATGTCAAAGGCTGTGTGTAAACACTCTGTGTGACTTAGTGCTGGATGCAGGTCACTGTTCCTGCACATTGTCAAGACACATGGCATGTGCTTCACCAAGAGTGAGCTCTGATGCAGACCACAGGATTTATTGGTAATAATTTTCAATATTGACTCATCAAGTGTAACAAATGTGCCACCTTAACACAGGATGTTAATAATAAGGGGACTGGGAATGGAGGAATATCTGGGAATTCTGTACTTTTTATTCAATTTTACCATAAAACTAAACTACACCCCCCACATAGTGTTAATTAAAAACAAAAAACACTGCTGCACCCGGAAGTCAGTAGGTACCAAAGGAAGCACAACAAGAAGAAAACTTTTCAAATAAATTTTGATTTGAGTTGATACAAATTCAGTTTCACTCCTCCCTCTGTAAAATCCATGTTCCGGGACAATGGTGAGGAAAAGAACATCTGAAAATTTTTAAGTACAGGAAAATCTGCATACCATCAGATGCCTTGGAATGGGTTATGCATGAGCAGGAGAGAAGACTTCACATGTGTAGAAAGAGGTGGCAGTGCATAGACAGTATTTTGTAAATAAAGGTATATTTAGCTACAATCTCCCATTTCTCCTATGTATGGCAACTTTAGGGACACCTTATAAGTAAAAACACACTAGTTCTGACTCTTTAAAACTAAACCAGAAATAAATGGCTACCATAAAATACAAAATTTTAAGAGTATTTAACAGAATGAGATAATGTAAATATCCTGGAAAAAAGTCTATTAAGGTAAACCTAAAAGTTTATAATACAAGTAAATCTTGGTTTAAATTGGTAAATCTGCGTTAAAGGTACATGGAAGTTTGGAGAACTATCCTTGCAACTTTGCAAGTTTCCTTCTGTAACTTTGTATTTCTATCAAGCCAAATTATACCAAAATGAAAATATAACAAAATTCATAAGGTTACCTACCAGAACAGTATCTATGGCAATGAGAATGACTCCCTTAGTCATACCCAAAAAGTGGGGAGGAGCTCACCAGTGTATTCTGGGACACAGTGACCAGAGAGGGCAGGGTGGCAGCCCTCCATGATGGACTGTACCCTCCAAGTTATCCCAGAACCTGTCTCTGGGGACAGAGTCAGTTAATATTAGTGCTCTTCCATCACCAAGACACCGTCTGTGAAGCAGCCACCACCAGGGGGGAAATGAGCTCCAAGGTATCTGAGGAGAGAGAAAAAAAGTGAAGTCACTTTAGAAGATTCTAGCCCAGAGGTGTGGAAGGAGCTCATTGCTGAAACCTCTACTTGCTGAGCTGTCAGAACAGAGGAGGCCTGAGTTCCTTCCCCAGCAAACATTTACTGGCCCTTTGTTATCTGCTAGTCACAGTGTGGGCAGGTAATGGGAGACAGCCCCTGCGCTCTCTGAGCATCCAGTTTGAAAGGGGACTTGCTCCCAGTAAGGTAGGATTGGAGAGGCCAGTGCAAGGGAAGCAGTGGTGTTTTGGGTTCCCAGCTCCTGGTTTTCTGCAAATGGAGCATCAACCTCTGGATCTTCTGTGTCCTGGTGGGAACCAGGGCAAGGAGGCAGGAAGGCAGACCTCTTCTGGACTTGTTTGGGGATGAAAACCTCATCACTGGAACAAAGGACTGATTTTCAAGAGAGACTCAGGGTTTTTAGAGAGGGAGAGTCCATCATTGCTGCATTGCTCCCTCTGTGTGTCCTCAGCATGTTTCCTGAACCAGGCAGGCATGAACATCTGGGAAGGTGGGCTGGGGGATAAATGCACCTATGAAGCTGGCCCACCATACCTTGTCCCTCTATCAGACGTGTGAGCCCAGTGAGACAATATGCAGGTTTAAGAAAAACAACTTTGCTGCTTACAGAGAGGCAGCAGGGGACAAAAGATGCTTAGCGATCATGGCAGCCTGCTCCCCCAAGCATCAGGAAAGCTGTGCGAGGAGACTCTCCTCATACACACCCCGTGTCTTACCAATGCTGAGACCCCAAAAAGCACCCTACTCTTGGTTTTATGCTCAAGGGCTCACTGGCAGTGCTGGGCCAGCCAAGGCCATGGCACAACCTGTCCTTCAGCACCCCCCTTAGACTCAGCTACCCCCTTAGCAGGGCCTTTTGACTTCACACATCTATTGACCTACATGTGTCTGCAAAGGTTTGTTCCTCAGATTCATGAAACAATTGACTGACACACCCCCGGGCTGCACTATAGAGTGAGGATCAGGACACACTTCGTTGGGGGAAGAAGGACCACAGCAGATGGCCAGACTGGTTGAGGCAGTGACTCGATCCCTAATCCCAGCCTCCTGAATTTGCTAAAGTGGTCAAAGAAGGGTTTCATAGATGGCCCCACTGTGTGCTGCCAATGAGGTGGCCTATTCTCAGATCTCTTCCACTGCATCTCTACAATCCTCAAGGTACAGCCAGAGATGTCGGGAATAAACAAATGCCAGACTGTTCTGCCAACAGTCGGTCTGCTGCTCCTTGCCATATTAGCTAGTGAGTTCAGTGTGTCCTGTTGGCCCTGATGGGCCGAGGTGGCAGCATTAGTCATCTCCCACACAGTCGATGACAAGCTGGATGGCCTTTTCCCAGGACATATGCTTGTGCTGGGTGTGAGGACATGGACAGCAGAGTGGAACCAGCTGTCGATTGTCTTCCTGGAAGAGTCTTAGGGAGCTGCAGTGTCAGAGATGGCAGCCCTGTCCATTTAAAGTCATTGTGCCCAAGCACTTGAGGATCCAAAATTCCCTGAGAGTTCGGCCCATCTGAGAATCCAGAGGTCCTTAGTGTAGTACGACCATGAAAGACACACAAGCCAGGAAAGTATGTGAGACTTTGGTCAGGGAACAGTCATTACAGAATCTCTAGTGCAAAAGTACAGACCCTAGGCCTGATTTAGACAGGAGTTAGGGGGCAGGGTAAGTGTGCACGGTTGACATACTTTCCTGCCCCTCTGGCAATGTGCAAAGTCTTTTATGTCTATGTTCTAGGTAACCCACACTGAGGGTGTGACTCTCCAGTTGGTACCACTGCTAAGTGTTGGAACCACTTCAGATTGACAATGGGCCACTTGTGCACTATTCAGTTCTGGAAATTCCCAGAACACCTGGCTGGCACATTCAGCAGTGCTTCACATCACATGAGAAGGTCAAAGCTCCTAAGACTGGTAGGAAGGTTTAGGGGAATATTACTCTTACTCAGCTTATGGGCAATTATTCTTCCCTGAAGGTTTGCTGACACCAGGAAGACACCACCAGCACTGAAGGCCCTGAGGCATGTCTGGTGAGGTGAGGCAGAGGGAAGGGTCTGAGAGGGAATTCCTCCTGCACTTGGGGAGAGAGAGGCCCCACAGTCAGTCAGAAGAAGGGCTGGCCGGTCCACATCCAGGGTGGAAAACCAGCTAGAAGAGAGTTACTTTGGTGTAACTCAGTCTCTCTCTCTCAGGCAGCCGCGCATCTTATCCTAGCTCTGCCGCTTGGCAAGTCAATAAAATTTGCCAAGCTTCTTAATCTCTCTGAGACTCTTCATATGCAAAATGGAAATAGCATCACCTCTGTCATAGAGTTCCTATGAGAAACAAATTAGATCAGTTATACAATGTCTAAACCTAAACAGCAAAATCATCAACAAACAGTGAGCCCAGGATTGGTTTAATTCATTTCTTCAACAAAAACATTCCCACAGCATATGTTATCATTTTGAAATACCATAAGAGTAATCATAACCATATGCACAAATGTTTTAGAAGGATACTCCCAACAAAGTATACCCCCAAATCCTGTATTGCCTTCTCAACAATTTCTCACTTCATTGATCATTTCTAGTTGCAGACACTTTGCAATAAAGCAATATAATCTCCCTTTAGCATAATCTGATGCATTTGTCTTCTTGACTTTTTTTTAGAGTGGATCTCTTCAACATCATCTAATAGAAGGTTTATATACTCATCAACACCAATGATACAACCCTCCATCGACATTTCCACTTGTCATAGAACCACATTTGGACCTGGACTCTATTTTGTAAGTATCTGAAGATGAGGTTGATGGGCTGCACCATCACCTTCTGCACTTTCTGACCCTGGCCACAATACACCACAGGGGAATCTCACAAAGACCACACTGACCCCCATGCCACCTTAGAGAGCAACTTTGTTTTAATTTATAAATGGAAAGATCAGAAAGGAAATGTGTTAAAAAAAAATAACTGACTTGAAAAATATTTGAGAATATATAAAAGTAGTCAGGAAAAGAATGCCTACATATATCCTTAAGGCTCTCTTTTTTCTTTTGTTTTTGAGACAGAGTTTCACTTTGTTGTTCTTAGTCAAATGTGGTGGCGTCACAGCTCAAAGCAATCTCAAACTCCTCAGCTCAACTAATCCTCTTGCCTCAGCCTCCGAGTAGCTGAGTTTACAGGCCCTCACCACAATACCTGGCTATTTTTTTTTTAAGAGATGGGTTCTTGCCCTTGCTCAGGGTCTTTTAGAACTGCTGATGTCAGGCAATCCACCCACCTCAGTCTCCTAGAGTGCTGAGATTACCCGTGTGAGCTACCACACCCGGACCTCTTAAGACTTTTCACTTTTTTACAGGGTGAGACAAATTCAAACAGTTTGAGTTTTAATACATTGACTGGGCTATAAAATGACAGTGCCTCATCCAGCACATACAAGTTGTCTCCTTCTTTGTCTGTTGTGAATTGTTACACCAATGTATTTTACCAACCACTTTTCCTCAAAAATGTCAGGTGAGGACAAATAGCAGGAACCTGCTTTTCCTCCAGACAGATGGTAGCGTGAAATAGAAAATATGAGCCATCTCCATTTTGTCTCTCTCTTCTTTGACATGATTTATTTTCTGTGATGCTGACTTGCAGCTAGAGCCCAGTAAATGTTGGCAGCTTTTCCTCTGCTCTTCAGACAGGATTCCCTCAGCCTGGTGGCCAGAGTTGGTCTGAGATCTGAGCCCAGCATGAAGGACTCCGGGTTCCAGGCTGGACGATGCTCAGGGAGGTCTTTCCACTGTAATAAACTCTTCTGCTCTGCTGCAGGAGAAAAATTGCCTATCTCCAGACCCTCTTCATGTCATTTGGGACCTTTGTCACAACCACTAGAAACATAGCTAAAGTCAAAATCCTTGGGTGGAAAAGCTAGAAGGAGAAGCAAGATTTCACACAGGTCATCCTGTGCCATGGTATCATAGTGTTGTGCCCAGGAGTTGCACAAAGACCACACTGCCAAGTAAGTCAAATTTATAGCAGAGTCCTTTTATTGAAGAGCGGCTGCTGACTGCCTCTGTGTCCCAACATGGGGTTTCTGAGAGTAGCCCCGAGTGCTTAAGAAGTTGGAATTTTAAAGATTGGCCTGCATCCTGCTTGGCATGCAGGTTGTTCAGGTTCATTCAGATGGGGGTAGCAAGCAAGCATTGTAGAGAAGCAGAATTTTGCGGTTAGTTAGCCTTACATCATACATATTCGTTTTAATATTTTCCCATACATCTTAGTTTCAGTACTTTCATTTTTTTGTTTTTTTCCGGGACTGAGTCTTACTCTACTGAGTCATCCTTGGTAGAGTGCCATGGCGTCCCAGATCACAGCAACCTCCAACTCTTGGGCATAAGCAATTCTCTTCCCTCAGACTCCCAAGTAGCTGGAAAAATAGGCATCCAACACAATGCCTGGCTATCTTTTTATTTATTTATTTTTTTTACAGTTGTCATTGTTGTTTAGCTGACTTGGGCCAGGTCCAAACCTGCCAACCATTGTGCTACAGTACTTTTCTTCCATATACCCAGTAAAGGAATTATAGGGTAAAATGGCAAGTCTATTTTTAGATCTTTGAGTATTCTCCAAACGTCTTTCCAAAATGGATTTATTAGTTTGCATTCCCACCAGCAATGTAAAAGTGTTTCCTTTTCTCCACATCCATGCCAAGTTCTCTGGTTTTGGGATTTCATCATGTGGGCTAATCTTACTGGAGTTAGATGATATCTCAAGGTAGTTTTGATTTGCATTTCTCTGATGATTAAGGATAATGAAAATTTCTTCATGTGTTAGAAGGCCGTGCACTTGTCTCCTTTAGATAAGTTTCTTTTCAGATCTTCTGCCCATCCTGAGATGGGATCTCTTGTTCTTTTCTTGCAAATACGTTGAAGTTCTCTATGTATTCTGGTTATTAAGCCTTTGTTGGAGGCATAACTTGCAAATATTTTTTCCCATTCTGAGGGGCTGTCTGCTAGCGATATTTACTATGTTCTTGGTGGTGCAGAAGCTTTTTAGTTTCATCAGATCCCAGTACTGTATTTTTGATACTGCTTCCATTGCTTTGGGGGTCCTCCTCATGAAGTATTCGCCCAGGCTGATACTTTCAAGAGTGTTCCTCTCACTTTCTTCTAGAATTTTTATAGTTTCATGTCTTATGTTTGAATCTTTAATCCAATGTGAGTCTATCTTCATTAGTGGTGAAAGGTGTGGGTTCAATCTCAGTCTTCTACAGGTCGCCAGCCAGGTTTCCCAGCACCATTTGTAAAATAGGGAGTCTTTTCCCCACTGAATGTTTTTAACTGGCTTGTCAAAGATCAAATAGCAGTAAGTATTTGGGTTTATCTCTTGGTTCTCTATTCTGTTCCAAACATCCACTTCTCTACTTTTGTGCCAGTACCATACTGTTTTGATCACTATCAATTTATAGTACAGTCTCAGGTCTGGTAGCATGATCCCTCCTGCTTTGTTTTTATTTGTAAGTAATGTCTTGGCTATTTGAGTTTTTTTCTGGTTCCATATAAAATGAAGCAATATTTTTTCAAGGTCTTTAAAATATGACAATGGAGCTTTAATAGGCATTGCATTAAAATTGTA
>CAUYON010139330.1:0-10429 GCA_963573935.1 Arctocebus calabarensis
GCCATACTAAAAGGGAAGGGCCACACACAGATCATGCGCTTGTCTGTAAGGGGCCATCTGCAGAACAACTCCTTGTAGCCCCACCTGGCAGTAGGCCATTTCCCACTGAGGTCCAACCTTTCAATGCTGGTGCAGCCTGACTGCACACAATCCAAGTTTTTGGTCAGCCGTGCTGCAGGGAACATGCTGTGTGTCCTGATAGGCTGAAACAGTTTTGGGGGGCTGGCAGAACTCAGCTACGAGACTGAAGGGCTCTCAACAGAAATTGATTTTCTCTCAGTTCCAGAGGCTGGAAATAACCTGTGAAGCTGCTGGCCGGCGTGGGGTCTCTGAGTCCTCTCTCCTCGGCTTCTGTGGCTGCCTTCCATCTCTCTGTCCTCAGAGAGATCCTCTGTCCTGCTTCTCTGTGTCCTTAGCACTTCCTCAGATAAGGATACCCATCATATGGATTAGGGACGTGTAACTCAACCAGCTTTTGTCCTAAAGCAGTCAGGTCGGAAGCAAAGGGGGTCAGACATGAATGTATGAATTTCGGCCCAAGACATGTGATCAGGTTGCACATGGACAGTTATATTTGCTATGGCCAGTTTACCTTCCAGACCTGCCGTGGCATTACGGGTTACTAGAGCTCTCTGAATGTCACTGTTCCTCCGTATCTAACCTCTCTGGTTGTTAATATTGTTTTAAGTGTTTTCCTATCTAGGTTCAGTGGAAACTAAAAATCACATCATTGCCTCAATTTCAGTATCATGACTGACACCTGGGAGTCCCATTTCAGTGTCTTCATACCTATTAAGGATTTCTCTGCCCTGAGTCACCTGCCCAGGCCTGTGGCCCTGTTACGAGCTTTCTTCCACCCTGGGGTCTCATGGCATTTGTCCCTATGCCAGGTTCTGAGTGCTGAGGCTGATTCTCAAGGCTCCGTTTAATGCAACAAACACAGACATGTGTGCTGGTCTCTTCGCAGAGACCTCTTCTTGGTGCAAGATCTCTACATAGTGGGGGCACAGGCGGCCCCAAAACCTTCTCCCCATGGGAAAGCAGGGTGAGTCTCTAACAGCGGTTCTCAGCTTGTGGGTAGCGACCACTTTCGGGGTCCTATGACCCTTTCAAAAGGGTCGTCTATTATCAGATATTTATATTACCATGCATAACAGTAACAAAATTACAGTTATGAAGAAGCAACAAAAAGAATTTTATGCTTAGGGGTCACCACAACATGAGGAACTGTATTAATGGAACTTGGCATTAAGAAGGTTGAGAACCACTTCAAGGAGCTTAGGGGAAAATACAAGCAGCCCTCGCTGGGAGGGCCTCAGCTCTGACCCAAGTGCTGGTGACAGCCATGTGACATCCCAGAGTCTGAGTTTTCTCATCTGTACAGTGAGGGCCATTTGGGGACTCACTTTCACAATGCTCTTCGTACAGGGTGTCTGAGCAGGGCATTGCTGTTCTGCCTACAAAGCCCCTGAAGCAGCCTGGAAGGTGGTCAGGGGTTTCATGCAGCTCTTTGTGCCCCTCTCATTTTACGTGAAAAGTGTAGAATCATTTCCTCCATGGACACCCATGACTTCTCTGAAGGGCTGGAGCTTCCTGCATTGAGTGTCAGACCACACTCTCTGGTGGGTCAGGGTCACTGACTGTTTGTCCCTCTTTGTCCCTACTAGGAGGGAAATGATTCAACCTTCTACTTCAGGGACCTCAGACTGATGAGGACCTCCCAGCTAGCCACCAGGGAGATGCTGATGAGCTCCCTGGTTCTGGTCTTTCCTCCTTGAACCATCTCCTCCACCACCTCCCAGGGCTCCTACCTGGATGTTGGCACCGGGTCTTTGTTCTTGGAGAAACTGCTGAGGAGGTGAGTGTCCAAGACACAGTGCTGACTGCCACCCACCAGCTGTGTCTGTGGATGTCTGTGCAGCTAATCTGAGCGTCACTTTACTGCTCTGCAAAGTGCTAAGACGATGAACTTCACCGGTTTTTTGTGGGGAGTAAATGAATTAAGAGGTGGCAGGTGTGTCCCTCACTCCTGACTCTGTGGAGAGGCTTCAGGGGGTGCTGTGGCTATTCCCATTTACCATATGTCTCCCTCCACACAGAAGGCGCTCTCTGCCTCACATCTCAATAGCCCACACCCCTCCTTGTGTGGGAAAACCACAGCAAGAGCAAACCTTGTCCTACTTGGAGAGGTTTGAGTTTCCTTCCTGCTGGTCTCTGTCATTGGGAGAACAGGGTTTCCTAGTGGGGAAAGAGTTCCCAGGAGGGCCCAGATATCTGCAAAGGCTTTGTGGGACTCATTAATTAACCAGCTGCTTTGAGCAGGGACTTTCCAGAAACTTAGCTTAATTCAATGAACAAAGAGGATGACAGAACTTGGGCCGCAGCTCTGTGCCGCGAGGCAGGAAGTCAGAGCAGACACCAGGAAGTCACGTCCTCCTCCTGGAGGACTTCGGCATCTTCTATGCAGGGAGACAAAATCCCAGATTCTGAGCAGGTGACAAATGCCAGGACCAACTCAAAAGTCTTTGGGATCCAATGATAGAACCCCTTATCCTTCAGACTATGAGGATTCTGTGGAGTGTAGCCGGGGAGAGAAGCCAGATCCTGGGTGTCACACATTTGAGGACTCCCAATAGATGGTTGAGGTTAGGCGATTCAGGGGAGAAATGACTCAGGAAGAGCTGTGGGTGTGGTCCCAGATCCCTGCAGACAGAGGAACAACTGGGCTCGGATTTTGCCCTGAGTGGCCCATCCTCAGCACAGTCCCTCCCCTGCTTTGCCTTTCCACTCCACCCCACAGCCCCTTCCTGCATGCAGCACCAAGGCCCCCTGCCTGGAGTGATGATGAGCACCCCGCTCATACTCTGGGCCCCAGTCACAGCCCTGAAGGCCCAGGGGTGCCGAGGTGCATGTGGTGGGTGGGGCTGACAATGGCAATGGGAAGGGGGGATCCACAGTGGTGTATCCATTCCTGCCTCATGGAGGGCAGAGACAACTGGGATAGGTCGTTCTGACTTCTAGACTAGAGGTTCAGGCCCATGCACCCAGAAACACACAGTACTCGGGGGTGTCCTGGGAAGGGTGTGGAAGCAAAGCCCAGGCCTCTGACTCAGCTTCCACTTGCCACCCACAGGACTACCTCTTCCATTTGCTTCTCCTGGCCAGAAGGATACCCTCTGGTCTTTGAGCAGCCTCTGAACTATGCAAGGCTCATGGAGGAGGTGGCTCGTATACAGGTCACCCCATCCACATCATACCCGGGGCATCAAGGGAACTTTGCTCTTGTCTGGATGGATCACCTGGGTCCCATCGGGGCAGACACAGAGGGTGAGATGGCCACTGTTGAGAAACTTCACAAGGGTGGAGTTTGGGGATGAAATTCCCTTTACTGTGGGGGGTTCATGGTGTGTATGGAAAACCCAGTAGGGAGTGACAGATGCTGCTCACTTCATCTCCATTCCCATCTCCTGCTCTCTCTCCGGATCAACAGGCACTCTCACTGCTGACCCTACGGTCTGCCTCACCAGGGCTGGGAGGACAGAGGCCTGCCCTGGAGTCAGGGGCACCTGCAGCCCTGGATCTGCCACTTCATATGGAGCCGACATCAGGGCTAGGGCCAAGGGCAAGAGCAGCAGCTAGGACAGGGCCGCCACGAGTGAGAACAGGAAAGGCACAACTGGAGCCAATTCCAGGGCTCTGCCTTCCTTGTGCTGTGCACGAGCAGCAGCAGCAGGGGTTGGAGCTGCCTCGCATCATGGCCTACATACAAAAACACCTGGCCGAGCAGGTGACACTCATGGACGGGGTAAGCAGCTGCTCAGACCCCCTTCCCTGACCACAGGCCAACCATCTGGTCCTACCCTGGTCCACGTGTTATGAGCCATGCTCCCTGATGAGTTTCTTCCTGTACCTGCTGTCCCTGTGTCTGTGTGGTAGCCACACACAGCAATTGTGCACAGCCAATGGGAGGGGTCAGAGCATGGTATAGGGGATTCAGCCCACTTGATGCAGAAGTAGCCCACTAAACAGGCCCCTAGGCTGCTCGCCTGCCCTCACCAGCCTCTGCAATTTCTGGACACCTGACATATACTCCATTGCGCACCAGACACCCCCACTGAGCCCCTGGAGGTAGCTTCCCAAGTCAGTGGACATCTCAGGGGAAAGAAGGCCTCCCACCCAGGTGGCCTCAGGAAGGGCAGAGCTCTCCACCTTGTGGAGGGGTGTTCCTGAGGACAGACTGGGGGAACCTAGCACGTGCTGTTCTTCATTTGTCTGGCTCTCTGCATTCGGTGCCCTGAGTTAAAGGGCAATGAAACCCGGTGCTCTGACTAGTCTGGGATAGCCAATTCCAAAGCTCAGAACATAGCCACCTGCCTGGGTCAGGGGGTGACTACAGACTCAGAGCTGGTCTGGGCCGGGCCCATGTGCATCTTTCTTTCTCTCCAGGAGAAGTTCAAGAAGGTGCTTCCCTGGGAATGTCTGGGGTCCATTTGGAGTAATTGGGAGAAGGAGGACAAGGAGCATGTGGCACCCACAGTCTGGGGTGCCCTCACTCACTCTTTGAGCATGGTGACTTTTGTAGTTACTACTTGCCTGGGGACCTGCACCATGAAGGCCCAGGACAGGGCCAGCATGCTGGAGCTGTGGATCCAGGTGGTCAGGGTAAGCCACTGCGGGAGGGCCCAGGACAAGGCCAGGGTGTTGGGGCTCTGGAGCCAAGTGGCTGGTTAAGCTGTGGGAGGGTCCAGGACACTCGTATTCTCCTCTGTCTAATGTCAAGTTTGCTGAACAGGGTCTGAGACGCTGAACAGCCTCTAGCCCTTCCTGTCAGGGTACATTGACCTTGAATTCCATACACAGTGACCAGGTGCACTTCCCACCTGGAAACCTACCTTGGGTTGAAATATATCATCATCCCTATGTGAAACTCACTGGGGCCCAGATTGCTCTCCTGTGCCTCCCTGGGCCTCTGCCTCCCCAGAGGAGAAAGCTCAGTAGAGGGTGTGCACCTGGGGCAGTGGGGCACTAACTTCCCAACTCATGATGCATCCACTTCCCTCCCCAGGAGTGCGTGGCATGAAAAACTACTCATCGGCTCGCGCCATCCTCAGAGCTCTAAAGTGCAGTTTCTTCCATCGGCTGAAGAAAACCTGAAGGGCAGTGTCCAGGTGGGTGGACTTCTGTCTCCTGTGCTGTACCCACCACCTCCCCCGGGTCTGCCATGTTCCCGCAGCAGACTTCGAGGGCCCAGGAGGCCAGGACGTCTGGAGGCAAGGATAGGGGCTGGGCAGGGCCTGTCAGTCCTTGGGATTGTAGCCCCAAATGTCTAACTCAGAACCTAGTTTTCTTCACTGTAGGGCACGGGATTTTGCACATTGGAGACATTCAAGTGTCTACTACACAGCAAACTGAATTGCGCAACTGAGAGGCCCAGCTGAAATAGGCCTGGGCCAGGTAACCAGCAGGACAGTGCCCACTCTAGCCCTGAGGACCCCCTGGTCTCAGGATCCCAGAGGAAACACAAATGCTGCCAGCATGGACCCTTTCCCTTCCCAGTGAGAGGGACGGGAACTCACCCTCCTCCCTGTTACTCCCTCACTTCTTTCTTTCTCCTCTACTCAGTGAAAGCTCCAAAGCTTATGATAAACTGTGTGCACGGGATTATGGCATAACGCCAGAAAATCTGTAAAGGTAAAGGGGGCCATAGTTGGGGACAAGTGTTTGGAGGGCAGGAAGAGAGGTAAATCTGGAAAGGGTCACAGGCCAGGCGTTTTTGGTTAATTTTGTTGCTGAAAGTTGACCTGAAAAGGACCAGTCATAAATCCTGTCCAGTCTGATTAACAAAAGAGAGAAGTGCCTGTCCGGTGGGTGGGTGCAGGCAGCAGCTCTGGCCATGGGGCTCTGCTGGCTGTTCCGCAGGGATGAGTGGCAGACTTAGCAGGGCTACGGCTCCCGTCTTGGTCTCTCAAGTTATGGAGCTTCCTCCAGGCCTCGGGGGAACGTGGTGAAAGGGACTTCCTTCTGTCCCCAGACCAGTTGGAAATTCTTCTCTGTACATGTATATGCATGATTCAGTTTTACAAAATATACTTATGATTTTTTAATTAAATCAAACCTGTGAACATTAATGCAATCATGGGGTAGAACATGCTAATTTCATATACAATTTGAAATGTTTTCATCAAACCGAAACCAGCCAGACATTCTTCAGGAGACCAGGCCCCTGCTGTTTGGTGTGTTGTGAGGGCAGCTCTGGCAAGATCTCCAGATGTAGGAGGACCTGAGCTACAGGCCCCAGGTGACACAGCAGGTGGGTGTAGGACACAGGGTGGGTGTAGAACCAGAGCTTGCTGAGGTGACTGTAAGTCTCAACCAGCTGAGTCTGGCCAGGTGTCCACAGTGTGAGGTTAGGGGAAGCTGAGTGAGGGGAGGATGGTCACTGACCTTGTCCTCACTCTGGCAGGTTGGGGTCTACCCGGTGGTTACCATTGAAATAAACCCTCAGAGAGCCCAGATGATGCAGCAGAGACGGAAGGTGAGACTTTCTTGGTAGGGCGGGGACGGCCATGGGGACAGAGGGCAGGGCCCCCCTCCCAGCTGAGGCCTCCTCATCATCAGAGCAGGCGCCTCTTCCTAGGCCCTCCCTCCTGCAGCTGGTGCCTCAAGGCACTCATCAGAGGGACTAGGGCAGGGACCCGGAGGAGCTGGGCTCAGCTTGCCCTTCGGGAAGGGTCAGGCCGGAATGACAAGACACTGTGACCTGGGAACATCCCAGGGCTCTAGGTGGTCACGGGTGCAGCTGGGGAGGAGAGGGAGAGAACTGAAGGAGGGAGCTGAAGTTCTCAGGCTGCTCTAAGAATGAGACCTGAGTGGGCTCCAGGAGACAGGGGTCATGAGATTCTGGGGGACAGGACTGGGCAGGCCACCTGCAGGTGGGAGCTCATCACCACTCCCACCCCAATGACACAGGGCACCATTCCCTTCATCGGAACCTGCCTCAAAGACCTAGTCTTGCTGCACGAGATGATGCACAATGATATGGATGTGAGTGTTCTGGGGTGACACCCTGGGTCCAGAATCCTGAGGCTGGGGAGGGACACCCCTAGTCTGAGCCCTGAGAACTCAGCACTCAGCAAACTACCCCTAGAGAGCCTCCCAGATGGCTTGTGAACTGGGGAGTCAGGCCTCACATCAGCCTCCAGTCCCTGCCCCTGAGGCAGAAGCTGCTGAGCTGTCTGACCACTGAGCTGCCCGAGCATCTGGCTGAGCTGGACACAGACTCTCCCTCAGGTGCTGCCCACAGGAGGAGGTGAAATTGGTCCCTCCACACTCAGGCAGCTCCAACTAGCTTCAAACTGTCATCAAGGATTTGTGGTCCTACTTGGCATGAGGGAAGTATGGAACAGAAGGTCCCAGAGCTTCGGCTCCCATGCCCTCTCCTTCACAGCCCACAGCTTGATGGGGGTGAAATTTCTGTTCTGAGAAGGTTCTAGTTACCCTGGATGACCAGCAGCAACGGTCCCAGAGAGTAGGCAGTCCTATGTTAGGGTCTTCTCTCCCTGGCATTGGCTGTGCTCTGCAGGAAAATGTGCTCAACATAACAGAAAGGGGAAGGTGGATTACTGGGTCATCTCTCTGGGGAAGCAGAAGATGTGGAGTCAGAGCCTCCCCTGGGTGGATATTCCCTGGCTTCATCCTCTGCATGGTGGATTTCCTGGGAGGGCTTGACATACATAGAAGGAGGAGTCTATTCCCATGAAGCCTGCGGGATGAGAAAGAAAACCAAGTCCTGGAGAAAGTGCAGTTTCTCTTCAACTCTGAGGACACACTCTGCCTTCACAGGAATGGAGGGGAGAAGGGGACGGCTCTGGAGAAAAGCCCCAGAAAGCAGTTCCATCCCTTCCCCCACAAGGCCCTTCAGAATCTTCTCCCCAGGTCCAGTCAGCATCCGTCCTTCTCTCTGGCTCCAGGCCATCAAGATCCTCCAGGAGATGCAGCTGCTTCAAGTGACTGCCGATAATTTCCCCTTTGAACCGGACACAGAATTTCAGTCCTGGTTCCACACCATGAAGCGACTGGGCAAGCGCGACAGGTGAGGGCCTGCAAGGTTGGAAGGAGGTGGGGGAAGCTATGAGCATCTCTGCTCAGGACTCTAACTGGTGGCCAGCTGCAAAGAGCCTGTGCCCATGGTTCCCTGGTCATCACCAATCCCTGGTGTATGGCGACTGTTGGGCGCCAGGATTCCAGGCTCCACCTGGAAGGGGGGCCTGAGTTTTGATTCCTGGTGGCCTCATAGCTCCTCTCTGTTCTGCAGCCACAAGTTTTCCCATGAGCTGGAACCCCAATTTAAATAGGCCAACAACAACATCAAAGCCGAGGAGACCTGCCCTGGGACTGTGTCCATGTTTCACTGACGTTTCTTTACTCTTCCCTTTCACCCCCTTGTGCCACCATTTGTTTATTCTCCCCTCTCACTCCCTTTAGGCACCGCTTATTGACCTTGTTCTTACACCCACTTGAAATATTTTCTTTTCTGTGCCCTTCCACTCCCTTTTTCTGTTATTGATATTCCTTATTATTTGCTCCTCATCCCTGGTTTTTACTTATAGTAATAAATATATGTTACACATTGTTATCAGTCCTCCTCGCGATTTTTTCTATATAGCTTTCGTCGATAGCATCTATATCATTTTGAGAGTGTGCTCTGTGAATGTACGGATGTCACTAATATGAAACTCTGTATGATCTGAGGCTGTTACACATGTCTGAGAACTGAAAGTAGCTGTGTGGAGCTCCATTTCTCCTGTATAGCATTTCTGTGAAACATCATAGGTCACAGCAACCTCAAATTCCTGGCTGAAGCGATTCTCTTGCCTCAGCCTCCCGAGTAACTGGCACTACAGGTGCGCACCAGCACAGTGCTTGGCTATGTTTAGAGACGAGGTCTTCCTCTGGCTCAGGCTGTTCTCGAACCTGTGAGCTCAGACAATCCACCTGTCTTGGCCTCCCAAGTGCTGGGATTACAGACATCCTAATTCTTTTATTTTCTGCTACACTTCGTGGCATGGATTTACAACACCTCCAAACTGACTTCATGTCTCCAGTTTCACCCTAATAGCAGCACCAGACAAAACACTACACCTTGATCTGTATTATGAAAAGTGAGTGTGGATCGTCACCAAGGTTCAACCTCACTCTCCACTCACACTGGCTGAGAAGTAGGAGGAAGACGGGAGGTCAGTTTAGCTGAAAAGAATGGGTCACAGAGTAGGTGGACACAAGGTCCCCAATGGTGGTAGAGTTTGTCCTGCCGACTCCACTCTAGAGGTATAGACGGCTTGAAGGTTGATAAAATTGCCCAAAGATTTTTAGTGGTTTTTTAGTGTTCAGTTATCATAGAACAATTCATTTAGTAGGCGCTGACTGCCCATAATTTAACAGCTTCATTGGTGCTGCCCAAGCAACGTTTTCTGGACCAGGGAACCATTCCACACTATCAACTAGTAGTAAACTTTTTTTCAAATACAAATGAGTACTTTGCTACTAGCAGCACCACCCTAAACATACCATACCTAGTGTTTCTCACCAGCTCCTCCATGTGCTTGAAGCATCTCCCATTATCATGTGACTTTAGAGTACTAACAATTATAACTCCTCATCACCAAAATTTGAGGGCCTGTGGGTTGGAGAAGCTTCACTTTTGAACAGAAAATGTTAGATTCTCTAGGGAAACTCCTATTTATCCTGGCTCATGCTAGTGTTAGGGGAGAGGAAATACCATGTTTGTTCTATTTCTTTCTTCTACTTTCTCCTTAAGTGTGTAATGGAATGCAATGGCAAAGGGTGATTCTAGCACCAGACTGTCCAGATTCTTTCCCTAGCTCTGTCATTCTTTTTTTTTTTTTTAATTGAATCATCGTTGTGTACATTAGTTCAATCATGGGGTACAGTGTCCGTGTTTCACATGCAATCTGAGATATTTTTATCAACCTGATTGACATAACATTCATGAGATTTTCTCATTTACTATGTGAAAACATTTTTGATCCGTATTTAGAAGTTTTCTCCTGACCCTTCAAATATGTACCACATATGTGATAGCTCTGTTATTCTTTGTGTGACCTCAGGAATATTATTTAAGTAATGTTCCTTTGCGTTCACTATCAAATGAAGATTGTGTCACTGTAATTGCTGTGAACATTAAATGACTTGATATTTATAAAGTGCTTTAGACATTGGTTGGCATATTTCATCACCTTTGTAATTGATTACAGTCATAAGAACAATTCTGATTTAAAATTTGGAGTTTTAAGTCATACTGCTGGTTTAAAAGTATGAGTCCTCCTTTTGAGCTCAGAGGGGAGTAAGAGCATATTCTTGAAAAAAGTCAGAGGCTTCAGATCAGATGAAAATTTTGCTGGGAATGGTG
>CAUYON010139332.1:0-20899 GCA_963573935.1 Arctocebus calabarensis
CATTCATTGATACATTCATTCACCTTGCCCCTGGTGGAAGGGACTGTATTCATTTGTTTCCTGGCCAAGGAACCCATACACCTATATATACCCTGAGACTAAAGGCCTAAAGGAGGAGATGGGGAAAGATTGGGAGAGAAATGGAGAGAGCGTCTCTCTCCCCACTAGAATTTTCTTCGTCTAACAGGTGCCTTAATGTTTTCTGTATTCTTTTCGTTCTTTTCTGTGAATAAATTCTGTTTTACAAAAAAAAAAAAAAAAATTTATATTCCAAGAGACCAAATATTTGACATTTGGAAAAACCAGATGGAGAGGTAGCTTCATCCATTGTAGATAAAAGATGATTTAAGGTTCATCAAATGCCAATAGCTCTACTCTCCCTAGATCTCCATAATCTTCTTCTATTAATTTTGAAAAGTTTTAGGATATAGATTCTATGAGTCAGGCATTGTAATTAGCTGCTAAAATCACAAAGATGATAATTACAGTCTTCTGCCTCAAGGACTTCATCACAGTCTGTCAAAAAATGCTATTTCCTCTACATTAAAATTATCCACTCATAAGAACCACAGAAAGTCCAGAGGGGCTGTAAGTGGAAATGGTTTAGCTAAATTAGAGAACACACCTACCAAGGTTGATTCTAAGACTGACTCACAAGCATGGGGATGACTTTCCATTATTTCTCCCATAAGTAGAAAAGATAGAGACCCTTGTATCCTTCCTAGTCTGGAAGAGAAAAGCAGGGAGCATGAAAGCAGGAGGAGCTCTTCTTTCTCTATATTTTTTTCTTGATTCTTTCCTCTCCTGTACTTCTTCATCTCTTTCAAGAAATGACTTAAGTTCTTATCTTCATCCTTCTCTTTCACTCCAAAGAGGAGGAATTCTCAGGGGAGACTTTATCTTGTTTTTAGGAAAACTCGTTCAGTTGCCAAACTGAAAATCTCTAGGACCTCAGTTAGCATGGTATCCACATGTGATCAGTCCTAGTAAATAGCGGTAGACTACAATGAGATGGATTAATGTGCACCAGAAATATTTTCATTTTCTAATTATTGTACATTTATTTTGGCTGCCCTATCGATTCATTCATTTATTCAGCACATATTTTAATAAATGACTACTATATACCAAGATTTGTTGTAGGCTTGAATAGCACTGAAGTAAATAAATAAACAAATCTCTGCCCTCATGGACCTTAGATCCTAGTAGAGAAAACAAACAAAAAAAAGAAAGCAAGTAAAATATATGACACACAAAAATTAAGCAGAGAGACCACTTTTATGATCCTTTTTAAAAAATGAGATAGGAAACTGTCCAAAGGTCCTGAACAGAAGACTGACTCAATCTGACTTTCATTTTAACAGGGTTATTGTGTTGAGACAAGGGAAGCAGTGCACCTACAGGAAGATCAGTTAGGAAGTGCCTGTAATGAATATAATGAGATAATGCTGTGGAGTCAGGGGTGCTGAATATTGAAATCTTGACAAGATTTGTTCATAAACAAGAAATGAGAGAGGAGTAAAGGATGACTCCAAAGTTTTATGAAAAAGATGTACATAATTCACATTTTAAAATCAGATCCTGGCTGGAAACAGTGACTAATATCTATAATCCCAAGTCCTTTGGGTGGCTACAGTAAAAGGATTTCTTGAGACCAGAAGTTCAAGACCAGTCTGGACAACAGAGTGCAGGTTGTCCTGTTTTTACAAAAAAAAAAAAAATTTAATACATCAGGATAAAAATAATCCAAAAATAAGAAGCAAAATCTGCTCCATATGAAAATAAAACAGCAAAAGATCTCCAGATACATGAAAAATCAGAGTGAAAGCACACCCTCAAAAGAAAACAATAACAATGTAACAATGGAAACAAACCAAAATCAGAATATTGAAATAACTGATAATGAATTTCAAATGTGTAAAGAAGCTCAATGAAATATAAGAAAAAATAAAAACCCAACACAAAGAAACCACAAAACCAATACCAGAAGTGTAGAAGTAAAGAAATCAAACTATTTTTTAAAAACTCAGAAAAGATTCTAGAAATGAAAGATTTGTTCAAGGAAATACAAAACACAGTGGAAAGCCAGACGGATAGGCTACACCAGAAAGCAGAAAAAATCTCAGAACCAGAAGACAAAACCATTGGATGAAACAAGTCATTCAAAGTAAAACAACAGAGAAATAAGTGGAAAGAACAATGCCTACAAGAAATATGGGATTATATAAACAGACATAACAAAAGAATCATAGGCACCTCTGAGAGTGAAGAAGAAAATACACAAGGGCTGGAAAACCTATTTGAGGGGATACTTGAGGAATATTTCCCAAGATTTGATGAAGTGTAGTCCAGGTACTAGAAGCACAACCAATTCCTGTGAAATTCATCACAAAGAGTCAATAACCACATCATAGAGTCATCAAACTCGCCAAAGTTGACATGAAAGAGGAGCTCCTACAAATTATGAGGTAAAAATACCAGGTAATTTACAAAGGAAAACCTATCAGACTAACTTCTCAACTAAAACCTTAAAAACTAGAAGAAATGCAGCCTCATTCTCAGTCTTTTTAAATAGAATAATGCCCAACCTATAATTTTTTATTCCAGAAAACTAAGTTTCTTATATGAGGGAAAAATAAAGACTTTTTCAGATAAGCAAAAACTGAAAGAATTTGTCAAGACCAGACCTCCTCTGAGGAAGTACTCAGATATGCATTATACACAGATCAGCACAATAGATACCCATCTAAATCATCCAAATCATCCAAATGCTAAATTTCAGAGCCTGGATACCACAATGGTTCAAGAGGTAAAACAAAGCAATAAAGTTCTACTTAACCAGATAAACAAAATCTACATTCCCTCAATAAATGTGAATGGTTTAAATTCTCTGCTGAAGAGACACAGCCTGACTGAATAGATAAAAAACAAACAAACAAAAACACAACAACCCAAGTATCTGATGTCTTCAGGAACACATCAAATCCACATGGATTCATTCAGACTCAAAGTGAAGGGATGGAAAACCATATCCATGCAAATGGAAACCAAGAGAAAGCTGGTGTAACCATTCTCATATCAGATAACAGAGACTTCAGATCAACAAAGACATAGATAATCTTATAACACTGAAGGTAACATTCAACAAGAACACACAACAATCCTTAAATATCTATGCATCTAAAGGTATGCCCAGGTTCATAAAGCAAATCCTACTTTAGCTAAACAAAATGATAAGCTGTAGCCGTATAACAACCAGGGACTTCAATACCACACTGACAAAACTGGACAGATCCTCAAAGCAGAAAGAAAACAAAAGATGTACTTAAACAGAACTCTAAAACAAATAGGCACAACAGACATTTACAGAACATTCTTGCACAAAATTACTAAATATACAAGTTTCTCATCAACTCATAGAACATTCTCTAGAACTTATCACATTCTAGCATAAAACATGTCTTGACATATTTTTTAAAATATAAATTATACTGCATATCTTCTCAGAACACAGTGGAATAAAATTAGAAATTAATTCCAACAGAAACATTCAACTCTACCCAAAATCATGATAATTAAACAACCTGCTGCTTAACAATTATTGGGTAAGGGAGAAAATTTAAAAAGAAATCAAAAGATTCTTTGAACTAAATGGTAAAAGGGACATAGGTTACCAAAATCTGTGGGATGCTGCAAAAGCAGTCCTAAGAGGAAAATTCATAGCCTTAAAATGCCTATGTCCAAAAGACAGAAAGATCACAACTCAACAATCTATTGAGTCATCCCAGAGAATTGAAAAAGTAAGAGAAAAACCAATCCCAAACCTAGCAAAAGAATAGAAATAACTAAAGTCAGAGCAGAACTAAATAAAATCAATAACGAGTTATACAGGTGATTAATAAAATACAAAGTTGGTTCTTTGAAAAGATGAACAAAATTGATAGACTTCTCACTAAACTAACCAGAAACAAAAGAAAGGACCCTAGTAAGCTTAATCAAAAATGAAAAAGGTGATGTTACAAATGATATCATGAAAATACAAAATATCATTTCTGAATACTATAAAAATCACTATTCACATAAACTTAAAAACATTGAAGAAATGGGCAAATTCTTGGAAAAATTCACATAACCTTCTTCCCCTTAAATAGGAAGAAATATAACTCCTGAACAGACCAATATCAAGTAACAAAATTGAAGCAGGAATAGAAAAATATTACAACAAAAATAGTCCCAGACAGACCAGATGGTTTCATAGCCAAATTTTGCCAGACCTACAAAAAAGAACTGACTCCTATACTGCAGAAATTATTTCATAATATCAAGGAGGACGTAATCTCTACATTCTACAAAGCCCATATTACTTTGATAACAAAGCAAGGAGAAGACATGACAAAAAAGAAAACTACAGACCAATATCCTTTACAAATATAGACACAAAAATTCTAAATAAAATTCTAGCAAACTAGATTCAACTGTACTTCATAAAACAAATCCTCCACAACCAAGAAGGCTTCATCCCAAAGATTCAATGATGGCTCATCACACGCAAATCTATAAATGTGATTCACCATGTAAATAGAATCAAAAACAAAGACCATATGATCCTCTCAATAAGCATAGAAAAAGGATTTGACAAAATTCAGCACTTTTTTTAAGATAAGAATTTAACAAAATAGGCACAGATGAAGCATATTTCAAAATTATAAAATCCATATATGACAATTCCACAATCAATTTCATATTGAATGGGGAAAAATTGACAACATTCACACTTGGAACTGGAACCAGACAAGACTGCACACACTGTCACTATTTCTATTCAGCAAAACGTCAGAAGTCCTAGCCAGAGAATCTAGCAAGAGAGGGAGATCAAGGTTATCCAAATGAAGAAAGAAGAGATCAAACTATTGCTCTTTGCCGACAATAAGATATTATATCTAGAAAACCCCAAAGATTCTCCTAAGAGACTGCTGAAATTGATAAACAAATTAAGCAACATTTCAGGTTACAAAATCAATGTGCACAAATCAGTAGTTTTCATATATGTCAACAGCAGTCAAGCTGAGAATCAAATCAAAGTCTACACCTTTCACAACAACAACGAAGAAAAAAATACCTAAGAATATATTTAACCAAAGAGGTAAAAGACCTCTATGGGGAGAACTACACTGAGGAAGGAAATCACAAAGGATGTAAACAAATGGAAAAACATATCATGCTTATGGATTAGCATTTTTTAAATGTCTATACTATCCAAAGTGATCAATTCAATGCAATCCCCATTAAAATACTAACATGATTTTTTGTAGTTCCAGAAAAAAATAGTTATATGCTTTGTATTGAACTGTATAAATCTTTGTATAGCCAAAACTACTTTAAACAAAAAGAACAAATCAGGAAGCATCAACTTACCTGACTTCAAGCTATACTATGAGGCTATAGTAACCGAAACAGCATGGTACTTGCACAAGAACAGAAACATAACCCGATGGATCGGAATAGAGAACTGAGATATAAAACCATCCTCATATTGCCATTTGATTTTTGACGAGGCAAACAGTAAGATACACTAGGAAAAGAAATCCCTTTTCAATAAATGGTGCTGGAAAAATTGGAGAGCCACATGTAAAAGACAAAAACAAGATCTGCATCTCCCACCACTCACAAAAATTAATTCACAATGGATAACAAATTTTAACCTAAGGCATGAAATTATAAAAATTTCAAAAGAAAAGTTTGGGGAAACCCTTTAAAATTTTTTGAAGAAGACACCAGAAGCAATCGCAGCCACAGCAAAAGTAAATAAATAGAACCTGATCAAATTAAAAATATTCTGGAAACACTCAATAGAGAAAAACAGATAACCTGCAGAATGGAGAAAGGATTTTTATGCTGTACATCTGATAAAGGGCTGATAATAAGAATATACAAAGAACTCAAAGCAGGAAAAAAAATCAAACAATCCCATTAAAAAGTGGGCAAAAGACATGAACAGAGACTTTTCAAATGAAGATAGACCAATGCCAACAAACATGAAAAAATGTTCAATGTCTCTAATCATCAGGGAATGCAAATCAAAACCACAATTAAATGTCACCCAACTCCAGTGAGAATAGGTTTTATCAAAAGTCCAAAAACAAGAGTGCTATGCTGTGAATGTGGAGCGATAGGAATATTTACACACTGATGTTTGGACTGCAAACCTGTACAGCCTCTATGGGAAATAATGATTGAGATAACTCAAGGAACTAAAAATTAACCTACCATTTTATCCAGCAATCCCACCACTGGTATTTACACAAAGGAAAAAAAGATAAGTTATGAAAAAGACTCCACATGTTTATAGCAGCACAATTGCATAATTGCAAAGATGTGAAAACAACCCAAGTACCCATCAGTACCCAAGTATACATCAGTGGATTAATAAACAACTCAAGTACCCATCAGTAACCCAAGTATACATCAGTGGATTAATAAAATGTGGTAGATGTACACCACAGCATACTATTCAGCCAAAAAAAAAAAGAAAAAATGGTAAACTAATACTTCTTGTATTAACCTGGATGGAATTGGATACCATTGAATGAAGTATCACAAGAATGGAAGAACAAATACCACATGTATTCACTACTAATTTGGAACTAATTGATCAATTATGTGCACGTATAAAAATATTCACTGGAAATCAAGCAGGTGGGAAGGGGGAAAAGGAGATGGTAAAATTCACACCCAAAGAGCACAATGCACATTTGGGTGCATTGGCACACAAAACTTTGACTCAAACAGTACAAAAGCAATTTATGTAACCAAAACATTTTCACCCTGTAATATTCTGAAATTTAAACAAATAAAGCATTGATAACCACAATCTATAAAGAACTGAAGCAAATCATCAAGAAAAAAATCAACTTCATAAAAAAGTGAGCGAAAGACAAAAAAAATCATAATAATACATCAGGACAGAGATTACTATACTTACAGACCACTATCACATTTAATTTTCTGTCCCAGAAATATACTAGAAATTCTGCTATTGGAGATTAAGTCATCAAGGTTCCAAATGCAATTCTTCCTGACAGGAATACCACATTAAATGTCACTTTTATTTATTTGTTCATTCATTCATTCTAAAAATACTTACTGAGCATAGTCTCTGTTAACTTAGGATACAATAGTGAGCATCATTGTTATGTTTCCTACTTTCATGGAACTTAGTACAGTGGAGAGGGGGGATGACATGAACATTACAAATTGTGAGGAGAGATCTACAGGAAAATAAAAAGTGCCATGTGTGCTGAACAGAAGAAGCCTGATCCACCCTAAGAGTCACAGAAAATATCACTTGGAGAAATGTCATTAAAGTCAGCAGGTGATGATCCATTTGTAGACCATGATCAATAGTACTTTTTAAAACAAAAGATAGAATTAAAAATATTACCATGTTACCACGTATGGTAAGTGGAAGTTGTCTCATGAAACTTTTACTTCCGTTATCTGTATGTATCACACTATCTAATGTTTTATGGTAGACCATGTTTTGGTTGTTAATATCCAGCTTTCATACAACATGTCTACCTTTCAGCACAACTTATTTTGGCTGATGTTGAAATAGAAAAAATTTATATTTATATTTATAAATTGCTAAATCTCATTACAACGTGTTAAGCAAAGTTACACGTAGGCAAATTCAGTGATTCCAAAAACAACTGTTAAAATGTCAGCTTTTACTGGTGCTTTTTGAAAGCTGAAGAACACTAACGGAGAAAATGCAATGTGTTACCTCATGCAAAGCAACTGTTTACTAACCACCATTTTTATTGTTTGGTGATCAGGAAAAAATATTGCAAGCATTTTAATAATCTATTGCTTATGTATATAAATAGTATACATAATTATTTCTTTAGTTCCATGTAAGGAAACTGGTGGGGAGAGAATGTTGTATCATACTTAACTTGCTTATTTAAAGTAGCGAGAGAATGAGTTCCAAGGGAGCATTTGTTGCACTGAATGTCTAAGTTTCAGAAATTACTGATGAGTGATGTGCCAGCTACGTGCCACAACATGAATGAATCTCACAAACATAAAATCAAACATTAGAACCCTAACAAAAGAATGCATACTGTATGATTGCATTTATATAAAGTTTTAAAGCAGACAAAACAAACCTCTATTATTTAGGAATATATACTCCAATGATAAAACTATAAATAAAAATAAGAAAGCAACTTCTAAAAATACAAGATTGTGGTTTCTTTGTAAGGAAAGAATTAAATAGTGAAGGAGAGGGCTCACGAAAGGCCCTTCTGGAGCAATGGCAACACAAGTAAACTGGTGTTTGTTTTGTAATAAATAAATGAGAAATACACTTGCATATGGATATGTGCCCTTTTCTGTTTATGTACTTCATTGCACAATGCAAAATTTGGGAAAAATAATTTGTGGATACAATTCCATATCGCATCCTTTTTAAAAGAAAGGCTAATACTCTCCAGAGGACTAATTTCACTTTTCAAAATCAACCTTACAGATACAGTCTCTTTGAAATCTTATTCCTAATTATAGTCACTGAAAAATTATCAACACTTTGGACACAAACATAACCTAAAATCCAACAATAGCAAATGGCTTAAATAAATTATGTTTATCAACTAGCTGGCCTGATTATAAATACAGTGTAATTATGACTATTTTTTTTTTAATTTTACTCATGGAGACAAGACTAGAAAGGCACTAAAATATTAATAGTAAGTATGGATAATGATATTTTAGCTGATCTCTTTCTTCATGTTTTACCTTATTTCTCCACTTTAATTAGCATTTATTAATTTTAAATTTAATTAAACTGCCACCCAATTGAGCAGATTTTTTATATAACTATAACTTACCTAGATGTACTTTTATTTGAGTGTGAAACTTGTTGGAGTTTCAAAAGCCTTAATTTTTCAAAGCCTCCCACGAATCTTATAAAAGATCATCATTCCTTAATCAACTGAAGAAATACAGGCATGTGGAGTCATACAATCAGGAATTGGAGGAGCCAGAATTTGAACCCATACTTGCTGATGCTAAATTCTGAAATTCATTAAATTATACTGTATGTATATGTGGGGGTTACACAAATAAGATTAGATACAAGTAAGAACAGCAGTAACAATCCCCATCTAAAAAAATATATTAGCAATGTCCAACAATGAGATCCACCATTACCAGGCTGATACCATAAGAACAGCTGTAACAATCCCCATCTAAAAAAATATATTAGCAATGTCCAACAATGAGATCCACCATTACCAGGCTGATACCATGTTAACCAGTAATTCTCAACATTTTGAGAGCTTAATACAGATACCAGTGAGAATCTGTTGAAAGCCAGAAGAAAAGCACTCATGAACACATACCTGGGGGAAGTGGGTTAATCTGATTTCTGGGGATTGAGATGATCCTTGAAGCTTATCCATACACCTCAGCCCTTAAACCCCTGCCTCCATGCACATAAATGCCACAGAGCAATAGACTAGTTCTGAGATCTGAATGGCTGGAAAAATAATTCTTAAGTATTCAGAGAATAGTAAGAACAACCTTTTTTTCCTTCCTCAAGCTTCAATAAATTCTCACAGTGAAGACAGTCAAAATTGACCACATTGGTCAACCACTGGACTTTTCAAGGATGCCAGATTTTATTCTTTTCTTCCCATACCTAGAAAAGTGGAAGTCTTACAAAGAACACCTTAGAAGCAATGGATAAATTTCTACTGCCCTCCTGTATTGTATGAAGGAAAAGCTGAAAGCTTTCTTTGCAATTTCCTAAGCATAGTCCTGACCCAGATGGATGAAGACAGAAATATAGTAATAAAAAGCTGACAAGACAGCTCTAGGCATGAGACCAACCTCTTGCTCAGATCTTCCCTGGCAAGTGGATCTGAGCTACTTGAAGGAGAGAACAAAGGAGACCCTCAAAGCCCTCACACGCTCTGAGCTGTGCTTGCCAGGATCATCATTCATACATACTTGGCCCTATTATCTCCTCCCAGCTCCTTCTCCCAAAATAGATTCATTGGATTGTGACTACAAGCCTACTTATGTTACCCTATACATCATTTTAACCCCCACAAGATTGAATAGCCAGCTTAAACCTGGTAATGTTTAAGTTATAAATATAAATATTTTGGATCCACATATTCAAGAACAAGCAGACTACTTTGTACACAGCAGACCAGGTTGCAGTCATTGAACTGTCATTTGTTCCCTTTGGAAATCTGGTCTCAATCCCTATCACCCACCCCATTGACATCTCCAAGGGAAGCATGGACTTTGACTTCAAAATATGGGAAGATCTTTGTAAAATTCAGAATGAATATTTCTGAATCCTTCAGAAACTAAGTTAGCTACTATCAAATATTCTATCTTTCCAGACTCCAGATCCCTATGAGATTTATTTTATAGGTAAGAAAATCGAGACTCAGAGAACTGAAGTGACTTCCCTAAAAATACATTTGGTTTTGACTCTTGGGCAATAAGAGCATGCGGCTCAGAACCATACCGAAATATGTTTTCTACCAACAACCATATCACAGCAATCAAAGATGCTGAGTGTACAAACTTAAAATTGTTACAGAAACCACAAGGAGGATTCGGCCTAGGTCCAGTTACTCATCGTGTAGACCCAATTATTCAGACAGGATTGCCAAGGAAGAAAGGAATTTTTTAATATGAAAGATGTCTGGTTGGGAGAATGAGAGAAGCTGCTTCAAATCTGTCTCCCTGAATAGCAGAAATGATGAGCATTTCAAGGACGGGACATGTCAGGTCATGGGGCCAGTGAATCTTGGTTCAGGAACTTTGCCCACGGGCCTTCAGAATCTCCACTCCTTTGTCTTTTAGAAAATGGACCATTTCTGGAAAGCAACTCAAAAGGTCACATAGTTAAGGGAGAGGATTATTTAGAAAAACATATAGGGTCACTGAAATTTGTACATAGAACTGACTCCAAAACCAAGATCTCTCAGCAGTATTTTCCAGTCTTACTCTCTATCTCTCTTAGAGACTTAAGCATTGCTTAAGTCATTGCTTATATGGCAATCATACTTAAGTTTCTGTGCTTCTGTTTAACATAAAATGATTAAGTCACTCTCAGACTTTCACATTCTAGGCTTATATCAAGAACAAAAGTAAGTTATACAAATGAGGTTAACTAAACAGGATTTCAATCTTCAATGTCCTATTTGACCTAAGTACAGGGAGGCTGATTTGAAGGATGAGTTCTGAGCTGATACACAAGGAAAGAAATAGTGACTTTGTCAGTATTGCTGTAAGATAAATAATAAAATAATTTCAAGCTCATAAAACATAAAATTTCAGCATCAGATATCTCTCAGCTATCATTTTTGTCCTAATATCCATATTTACTTCTATTTTATGATGTTTTTCATACGAATCCTCATATCCTTACATCTTAAATCTTTGAGGGGAAAAAAATCAAGAATTGTTTTTTAATTGTGACAGAGATTAGCTAAATCCTCATTAATCCCTTTAATAACTCTTCCTGAAAATTCAGGGAAAAGGATATCAAACTTCAGATTCCTAGTCCCTAAATAAATAGAGATTGTCAGGAGACTAGAACGATTTAGGCAGACGAGGGTTTTACTGGAGGTTTTTGTTTGAGCAAAAAGGGAGACAGTGCTGGTTAAGGGAACAGTGAGACTGGATCTCCCAACAAAGGTCTGGAGACTTTTAAGGCGATATAAAGGGAGGAATGTGTCAGCTCTCCCTGGGATGTGAAATCATCTCATGCAGAGGCAGGTTCCATCAGCAGCTGTCACTTAGCAGTCCTGCTTCTTCCTGCACCACCTGTACCATTAGCATTTTAAATCTCTACCTGTGGGCTTGATTTTAGGTATTAAATGAGATTATAATAAGGGGGAAGGCAGGGTGAGATCAGTATGGGGGTCTTTTCTGACTTAAGGTGGTTGGGTCTGGAGAGGTCTGGTTTCTCTGCAGCCAGGTTGCTTATCAGCTATTGACAGAACATTGCCTCAGTGGTCCTGGAGGCATTACGCAAGAGACAGACCATTTGGGCACCTCTGTGTGTGAATATGGGCTGAATTTCTGCAAAGAGATCTTTCTTCTCTCTCTCTTCTACAGAATCAGGCTGGGTCATACAGCCCCATGTTGTCTCTGTTGGTCAGAGTGAGGTCTAGTCCTATCCCTATACTGTCTCAAAACTACATTTCCTAGCCTTCTTTGCTGCTAGAGTGGGGTTATGATACCAGTCAATGGGCTATAGTTAGAAAGCAGTCTCAGCCACAGGCAGGCCTCACTCTGAAACTCTGGTGTGATCATTCTCTCTCCCTTCTATTCCACAGTGATCAAAGAAGCTATAGGGGGACCTTCCCAGGCCCCACAAAATCCTCTCCCTCTCCCTCCTCAACTCCTCCTGAAACAAAGAACATGAAAGACCTAGTCAGCTCCCCCATCTCAAGAAATTCATGTCAAAGGACCCTAACTCACCAAAGCCCTTGAGGCAAGCTGTGGAATTTACCCACCCCCTACAGCCCCATCCAAAATGGGTCTTTAACTGTCCCTGGCACAGATGCCATCTTTGCCCTGCCCAGGTGGGTCACAGTCCCCTTCCAATAAACCTAACCTAAACTTTTCCATTCCCAGTCTCATCTCTGGGCACTGCCAGGACACCTTTCAGAAGCTACCTATTGAAAGTAGGTAGCTGACAAAAGGCAGAAACATCTACATCCACCTATAGACTGTGATAAGGACAAGAAATAAACTTGTGTTCTAAGCCATTAGGATTTTGAGTTTATTTGTTATAGCAATGAGCATTGCTTATCTTGATTATGTGGTAAGAAAATTTATATTTTTCTATCTTTGAAGACTGGAAAGCAAGAGATGGAATAATTTTTCAAACAATTTTTTAAATTCTAGCACAGAAGTTACAAAACTAGGGATCATTAATCCCCAAGACATTTTCAGGTTGGTGGAAAAGAACCTATACTCTGTAACATCATTTACAAAGGTTTATTTTGAGTCAAATTTGAGGACTATGACCTGGAGCCACACACAATAAGCCCTGGGCAAGTGGACTCATGGTTTGTTTCTATACATTTTAGGGAGAGAGGTAAAATCATAAAGCAATACATCAAAGACATACATTGGTTTGGCCTGAAAAGGTGGAACACCTCAATGCTAGAGGGTTACAGGTTATAGTGGGTTTAAAGATTCTTTCGCTGACAATTGGCTGAAAGAATTATCCTCTGTCTACTAGATCAGGAGTCAGTAAAAAAGAATGCTGAGTTAAGATAAGGGTCTGTTGGCTCAGTTTCTATAGCTCAAGCAACTACGGCACCAGCCACATACACAAGAGCTGGCAGGTTCGAATTCAGCCCAGGCCTGCCAAACAATAATGACAACTACAACCAAAAAATGGCCAGGCAGTATGGCAGATGCCTGTAGTCCCAGCTACTTGGAAGGCAAAGGCAAGAGAATTACATAAGCCCAGAAATTGGAGATTGCTGTGAGCTGTGATGCCACAGCTCTCAACTGAAGATGACAACTTGAGGCTCTATCTCAAAAAAAAAAAGATAAGGGTCTATTAATCAGAGGCAAACTACAGAACAAATGCCCAGACTCAAGTGGTTTGTTCTATATATTGAGGACTTGTAGGTATGTCTTACATAGCCTGAGGCCTGTTAAAAAGCCTATCCAAGGATATCTCTAATAAAGGGATGGGCCATGCTGAGGCATATCTAATCTCCTTTCTCATGGTTAGCAACTCAGTCGTAGGAATCCCTTTGGCCAAGAGAGAGTCTAGTTAGTCAGTTGCTGGGGTTGAAGGAGCTTTAAGATTTTAGGTTCATAAGATTCAGGCACAACTGCTACTCATTCCTAGTTCCATATACTTTCTTTTTTTAAGTTGCAAACCCTCTTTTAATTCCTTGGGGCTTGTAATTGATCAGATGAAGCCCCAGCAGTCAAAAAAATGATATGTTTATGACCAAATCCCCCAAACCTGAGAATGTAATCTCTTTTAGAAAAAAAAAAAATCTTAGCTGATGTAATAAAATGAAAGATCTTGTGGTTAAATCATGCTGTATACTGTATTACCCAAATGGACCCTTAAATTCAATGACAAGTATCCTTATAAGAAATAGAGGAGAGGGGGTGGAGCAAGATGGCCGACTGGAGCCAGTTTTCCACAGAGGCACCCATCCAGAAGGAGAGATACAGGACAGAAGTTTAGCAAGTAAGCTGATGGTTTGGAGCTGAGCCAAGAGAGGAGGCAGGAGGAATTATGGTACCACGACTCAGATTATACTGGAAATCAATAGCGATCAAAACAGCATGGTACTAGCACAAAAACAGAGAGGTAGATGTATGGAACAGAATAGAGAACCAAGAGATGAACCCAGCTACTTACTGTTATTTGATCTTTGACAAGCCAATGAAAAACATTTGGTGGGGAAAAGATTCCCTATTTAACAAATGGTGCTGGGTGAACTGGCTGGCAACCTGTAGAAGACTGAAACTGGACCCACACTTTTCACCATTAACTAAGATAGACTTTCACTGGATTGAAGATTTAAACTTAAGACAAAAAACTATAAAAATGTTAGAAGAAAGTGCAGGGAAAACTCTTAAAGTAATTGGCCTGGGTGAATATTTCATGAGAAGGAACCCCCAGGCAATTGAAGCAGCATCAAAAATACACTACTGGGACCTGATCAAACTAAAAAACTTCTGCACAGCCAAGAACATAGTAAGTAAAGCAAGCATATAGATCTCAGAATGGGAGAAGATACATGCAAGTTATGCCTCCAACAAAGGTTTAATAACCAGAATACACAGAGAACTCAAAACATATTAGCAAGAAAAGAACAAGTGATCCCATCTCAGGGTAGGCAAGGAACTTGAAGAGTAACTTCTCTGAAGAAGACAGGTCTATGAAACATGAAAAAATGCTCATCATCCTTAATCATCAGAGTAATACAAATCAAAACTACTTTGAGATATCATCTAACCCCAGTAAGATTAGCCTACATCACAAAATCCCAAAACCAGAGATGTTGGTGTAGATATGAAGAAAAGGGAGCACTTCTACACTGCTGGTAGGACTGCAAACAAATACGAATGCAAATCTTTTGGAAAGATATTTGGAGAACTTTTAGGAATCTAAAAACAGACCTACCATTCAATCCTATAATTCCTCTACACATTATAACAAAGATACTTGTACCAGAATGTTTATTGCAGCATAATTCATAACTACTAAGTCATGGAAGAAGCCCAAGTGCCCATCAACCCATGAATGGATTAATAAATTGTGGTATATGTACACATGGAATATTATGCAGCCTTAAAAAAGATGGAGACTTTACCTCTTTCATGTTTACATGGATGGAGCTGGAACATATTCCTCTTAGCAAAGTATTTCAAGAATGGAAGACAAAGTATCCAAAGTACTCAGCCCAAGAATATGGGAAAGCAGGGGCAGAGGCAATATGGCCGACTGGAGCCAACTTTCCACAGAAACTCCTATTCAGAAGGAGAGTTAAAGGACAGAAGTTTAGCAAGAAAGCCGATGGTTTTGAGCTGAGCCAAGAGAGAAGGTTGAAGAGCACATCAGCCCTGCTGAGGCAAGCTGCAACCCCAAGGATACAAACAACAGGTACAAAATCCAGCCCCAAAGAGATGGGTGTCCCCTCCCCCATGAGAACATATTGCAGTATACTCCATACAAACAAGCGAGCAGAGTTCAAATATCCTCCCAGTTTATCCCATGGGAGAAACCCTCTACAAACCAGACCTCCTTCCCTACTAGGGTGCCAGGGCACTCTCCTGCCAGGCCTAAAACTGTATAAAGCTGTATATATTCTCTACCTGGAATTCTGAACTCCCAGCACTCCCCTCCATTCTCATCCCAAGCTCTAGAAGCCTGTCCCCCATGGAGTCCAGATTCTTGAGCATTTTCTCAAGAGGTGTGAACAGGGCCATTGCTGATCTGTGCTGATTCTGTGGCACAGGAGTAAGGAGATGATGTTGAACTGAGAGGGAACCGTACAGGACAGGCGGTGCCCCAAGGCACAGAGCAGCAGCTACAGCAGCAATAGGGCTCACAACCCTGGGGACATTTTGGAAGGACACACCCTTTCTCTCTGGCAACCAGAGGAAGCCAGACATCTTTTCCAGTGTCATCCACTGGCAGAACAGATCTGGGATGGAAACGCAGGTCCCATGATTAAAGGGTATGCCTGAGGCACTACCGGCCTGGGCAGAGTGGGGACTAGAATAGATGCATGCAGAGACAGCAGACTCCCAGGGCATGACTGACCCAGATGACTGCTTTACTGAGCCTCAGATGCACCCAGCCCTCAGCAGATCACAGCTGAGACAAAAGCAGTCAGGCAGAGGCTGGAACTGACAGCTGAGTGTGAGATCTGACCACACCCACTCCAACACAGATTGGAGCTGAGACCAGGCTGCAGCACAAACCAGGCTGAGTCGCAGTTTCTGTGAACTCAAGCAGCATCTGATCTGCAGGGGAATATAGCCAGGACAGAAACAAATTCTGTGAAGTTGTTCTGTTCTGTCAGCAAAATCAATCAGGGGTGGGGCTGGATCTGAGTGAACTGCCCCAGCCTCCATTGAGCACTCGAGGTTGTCAGGCCTCACCTCCCTCTGCTGGATGGTGGCAGAGAGGCGGCCTGGCTGAGGAGATATAGATCTTCCTGTGACTCAGTCAGGCACAAACCTCTGGAGCATCTGCTCATTGGAGGGAACTGAGTCACAATCCTGCAGGGTTAACAGTGACTGGGTGACAGAGGCGCAGGGTGGGGTAGGAGGCATCAAGCTTCATAGACTAATTTATTTTCTGGGTGGCTACTTCTGATCTCACGGAGCACTGGAGCGAGTCATACTTGAGCTGCCAGCAGACCCCTACTATCTAGTTACCAGAGACCTTTTAAACTCCCACCTGAGACTGGTGCTGACTGGGACAATTGATTTGGACCTCTTGAACTGGGTCAATCACCTGAGGACTATCCAAAGTGTATCCTCAGTGTGTGGTTGTGGGAAGGTTTAATTTTCCTTCTCCAATTGTTGCCTGTGGAAGGCAGGGTGACTTAATGGCTGGTATTTCTCCACAGCTGAGACTTCAACCCAGACTAACTGATTCACTAGGGTAGGACACAGACGAGCTGAAAACAAGACAGAGCCACTTAGCCACACTACACCAAACAGGTTCCCAGTTTCTCAGACCATAGGACTGTACGGGTCCTTGGCAAAGGTCTAAAGGAAAAGGTACAGACACCATTCCCAGCTTTGAGACAAAGGGCTGCCTAATGACTACTCCTGGAGCCCCCAATCCAACTTCTCCTTATCCGCTCATCTAGCCAAATGGTATAAAATAATCATGGGGCGGAATCAGCATAAAAGTCTGATAATATGAATAACTGAAGTAGATCAACGCCCCCCCATCAAGAACAATTTGGCAGACACAACTGAAATTCCCATTCATAAACAGATGGCTGAGATGTCAGAAATCAAATTCAGAATTTGGATTGCAAATAAGATTAATAGAATAGAGGTAAAGTTGGAATTAGAAATTCAAGAAGCATTTCAAAAGTTGTCTCAAGAATTCAACAAATTCAAATACAAAATCACCAAGATTTTGACACATTGAGACAAGAATTCACAGCCCTCAAAGATTCGAGAAATACAGTAGAATCCCTCAATAACAGAAAGGAGCAAGCAGAAGAAAGGATTTCTGACATTGAAGACAGCTTTTGAACATTCCCAAACTCTCAAAGAGGAAGAGAAATGGAGAGCAAAAACAGATCATTCTCTCAGAGAGCTCTGAGATAATTCAAAGAAAACTAATGTCCACCTTATACAAATCCCTAAAGGCAATGAAGTTGCTTCCCAAGGCAGAGGCTCTTATTCATGAGATTAGGAAAGAGAACTTTCCAGACATACCAAGAGATTCTAAAATTCAGATAGCAGATGGTTTCAGAACCCCAGCACGACTCAACCCGAATAAGACATCCCTCAGGCACATCGTAATTAACTTCACTAAAGTTAATATGAAGGAGAAAATTCTGAAAGCAGAAGACGTAAGAAAACCATAACTTACAAGGGGAAGAATATTAGAATGACTGCATATCTCCCTGCTGAAACCTTTTGAGCTAGAAGTGGGTGGTCATCAACTTTTACTCTCCTAAAACAAAATAACTTTCAACCCAGGATCCTGTATCCAGCTAAACTGAGTTTCATTTATGATGGAGATATTAAATACTTTAATGATATTCACATGTTGAAGAAATTTGCCATAACTAAACCAGTTCTCTAGGGTATTCTCAGACCTATCCTCCTTAATGACCAGCGCAATCCTCCACCACAAAAGTAAACTCACTCAGAAACTTTTGATCAAATTCCAACTTCCACACTGGCAAAAGGATTAAAAATGTGCACTGGACTTTTGAAAAACTTGATACTCAAAATTCTACCAGAATCAATATTCTCAATTAATTTGAATGACTTATATTGTCCTCTAAAGAGGCACAGGTTGGCTGACTGGATACAAAAACTCAGGCCAGACATCTGCTGTATATAAGAATCTCATCTTACCTTAAAAGATAAATATAGAGTAGACTCAGGGTGAAGGGATTGTCATCTATATTCCAGACAAATGAAAAGCTGAAAAAAGCAGGTATTCCAATGTTATTCACAGATACAACAGGCTTTAAACCAACAAGAGTAAGGAAGGATAAGGATGGTCACTTCATATTTGTTAAGGGTAATGCTCAATATGATGATATTTCAATTATTAATATTTATGCACCAAACCAGAAAATGTCTCAATTTATAAGACAGACTCTAACAAACATGAGCAACTTGATTTCTGCTAACTCCATAATAGTTGGACATTGGCAGTGTTGCTCTAATAAGAAGCTAAGCAAAAATCCTTCAATAAGAAGCTAAGCAAAGAAATTTTAGACTTAGACTTAACCATTCAACACTTGGATTTAACAGACATCTACAAAACATTTCATCTTTACGAAATTGAATATACATTCTTCTCATCAGCCCATGGAACATACTCCAAAATTGATCACATCTTAGGTCACAAGTCTAACCTCAGCAAATTTAAAAGAATAGAAATTATTCCTTGCCTCTTCTCGGACCATCATGGAATAAAAGTTGAACTCAGTAACAACAGGAATCTGCATACTCATACAAAAACATGGAAACTAAATAACCTATTGCTACAAAAGCTGGGTCATAGACAAGATTAAGAAGAAAATTACCAAATTTTTGGAACAAAATGGTAATAAAGACACACGTTATCAGAACCTCTGGGATATTGCAAAGGCAGTCCTAAGAGGGAAATTTATAGCACTACAAGCCTTCTTCAAGAGAACAGAAAGAGACGAAGTTAACAACTTAATGGAACATCTCAAGCAACAGGAAAAAGAAGAACATTCCAATCCCAAATCCAGCAGAAGAAAATAAATAACCAAAATTAGAGCAGAATTAAATGAAACTGAAAACAAAAGGATTATACAACAGAACAATAAATCAAAAGGTTGGTTTTTTGAAAAGGTCAATAAGATACATAAACCTTTGCCCAACCTAACCAGGAAAAAAAGAGTAAAATCTCTAATTTCATCAATCAGTAAGGATAAAGACAAAATAACAACAGACTTCTCAGAAATTCAAAAAACCCTTAATGAATGTTACAAGAAACTTTATTCTCAGAAATATGAAAATCTGAAGGAAATTGACCAATACTTGGAAGCATGCAACTTTCCAAGATTTAGCCAGAATGAAGTGGAAATGTTGAACAGGCCTATATCAAGTTCTGAAATAGCATCCATTATACAAAATCTCCCTAGAAGGAAAAGCCCAGGACCAGATGACTTCACATCAGAATTCTACAAAACCTTTAAAGAAGAACTAGTACCTATATTACTCAATCTTTTCCAAAATATAGAAAAAGAAGGAATACTACCCAACACATTCTATGAAGCAAACATCACCTTGATCCCCAAACTAGGAAAAGACCCAACAAAAAAAGGAAATTATAGACCAATATCACTAATGGATCGTGATACAAAAATATTCAACAAGATCCTAACAAACAGAATCCAGCAACACATCAATATCATATTTAATGGAGTTAAAGTGGAATCATTTCCACTCAGATCAGGAACCAGGCAAGGTTGCCCATTGTCTTTAACATTGTAATGGAAGTTTTAGCCATTGCAATTAGGGAAGAAAAGGCAATCAAGGGGATCCATTTAGGATCAGAAGAGATCAACTTTCACTCTTCACAAATGATATATCTGGAATGATATATCTGGAAAACTCCAGGAATTCTACTACAAAACTCTTAGAAGTGATCAAGGAATACAGCAATGTCTCAGGTTACAAAAACAACACTCATAAATCTGTAGCCTTTATATATACCAACAATAGTCAAGCTGAAAAAACAGACAAGGACTCTATTCCATTCACAGTAGTGCCAAAGAAGATGAAATATTTGGAAGTTTACCTAACAAAGGACATGAAAGATCTCTATAAAGAGAACTATGAAACTCTAAGAAAAGGAATAGCTAAAGATGTTAACAAATGAAAAAACATACCATGCTCATGGCTGGGAACAATCAACATTGTTAAAATGTCCATACTACCCAAAGCAATATACAATTTTAATGCAATCCCTATTAAGGCTCCATTGTCATACTTTAAAGGTCTCAAAAAAATAATACATCGTTTTATATGGAATCAGAAAAAAACCTCAAATAGCCAAGATATTACTCAGAAATAAAAGTAAAGCAGGAGGAATCACACTACCAGACCTCAGACTATACCACAAATCGATAGTGAT
>CAUYON010139333.1:0-19600 GCA_963573935.1 Arctocebus calabarensis
TATGTGTTTCTATTGTATGTCAGTTCAATTCCAGTGCAGGATGAGGCTGAATATATAAAACACACACACAAAATAAGAATATATAAAGTCTGAGGAGCATGTCTTAGCAAGTAATCCTACAAAATACCAAGGCATTCTCCATAGGGCCATCTGTCACATTCAGGCTCATTGAAAGTCAAGGTCCACCAATCAGCAGAGTACCCCCAATTTGCAGCTGATCACAAGCTTGTGGTAGGAATAGCATAGCAATGATGCCCACCCTGGCTGGGTATGGAGCTTGAGCAAATTTATTTCACAGGAGAGAAAGTACACACTATTCACCTTTGCCCTTACACCAAAACTAATTTCTTTAGAAGTCTTCTTTGTCAAGGGATGAATTTGCACTGAGCAAGTCACACTATTTCGCTCATTTACCTGCCAGCAATGGCCACCTGGAGCTCAGGGCACTGGTGAGGATGTAAATCAGCTCGTCTGGGGGTGGGAGGGGCATTACCACAGGTGAACTGATGGGAAGCGCCTCGCAAAGCCACGTGGGAATTCCAGGCACTAGTTAGAGTGCTGGAGTGAGTTTTCCCAGGCACAAGACACATTGAGATTCCAGGCTGGTTCCCAGCTGGTCCCTAAAAGCTTGATTACTCCTGCGGGTAAGCATGCAAAGCACCCATGGACCACCAGGGAGCACGCTGTGTCTCAGCCTCTTTCCAAGGGTCTCTGGACATGCAAGTAGATGGAAGACTGTGTAGAGCCCAGTAAGAAATAAGTGCCCCTGGGGCATTAGAAAAATCACTCCTTGGGGAGTTTAATAGAATCAGGCAGCTGCTCCATGCTGGCCATGCAGAATCTCCAGGAACTTTTTCAAACAGGGTTTTTTCAAGCATAGATTAAGGAAGTCAGCCAGGAAGAGTTCGTGGATGCTCAGGCAGGGTCATGGGGTCAGACTGGCCCCCATTCACTGCCCTGCCCTGAGCCTTTTATCTCCTATGCCTCCCTTTCTCCAACGTATGAAACAAGGATTGCAACTCCTTCATGGAAGGTTGGAAGACTTGGGGAGAAGACTTCTACACTTTTCAAAACAGAGCCTATATAAATATATTGAACTAGATATGTATCAGTCTCATTGCTTTAAATGAGTGATGGTAGATAGAAATAAAATCTCACAAAAGCAGAGCTGTGTATCTGGTAACAAGGAAAGCTTCCTATTATTCCATAAGCTGGAGAAATCTTCTAAAATCCAGTCATCCACTCTTTATAGCTCTGATATGTTGGCTTATAATTTGGTACTCTGTTTCTCCTTAAAGCAGTGGTCCGCAACCTTCTTAATGCCATGAGTCTTTAATACAGTTCTGTGGGTCGTGACCCAAAAGTTGAGAACCGCTGCCTTAAAGAGAGGCAGATGGGTTGTACCTTGTGAGGACTTGGACTCAGAGTTTCACAGAAACAACGTGCTGCGGGTCTATGTGCTTTGGAGGTTATGCCCTCAGGATCTGGCAACAAATAGGTCTAGACCAACGGTTCCCAACCTGGGGGTCACGACCCACAGGAACTGTATTAAAGGGCTGCAGCATTAGGGAGGTTCAGAACCACTGCTCTAGACTCAAGCTCAGTTTCCTTGCTTTCTAGCTAAGCCTTATGTCCCATATTTGTAAAATGGGAATAATATCCGTCACAAAAGGTTTTATGACAATTGAGGAAAATAATGCAAGAAAAGCACTTCAGACAGAGTCAGGACCATAGCAAATGCTCTGGAAACTAAAGCAATAAGTATTATTGTTAGAGCAGGAAAGCCCAGCTACCACCTCTCTCCCTCTCTCTCTCCCTCTCTCTCTCTCTCTCTCTCTTTCTCTCACACACACACTCATATCAGATAAGAAACCTAAGCAATGTGAGGAAACTGGATCTCACAGCCCATGCATGGCAAAACTGGAGATTCCAAGCTAGAATCTCCTTCTCCCTTCTCCTACACACCATCCTTCTGGGTCTGAGTGGTCAGATTCAAGAAAAAAGCATTAGTGCCAGATAATTTGAGCTCATTCCTGTAATCATGCCTATAATTTGCAGAGGAGAGAAGTGGCTGATTTCTGTGTACCTAGAAGGCTTTATCCCAGCTCCATTCTTCTCTTCACAATGCCTCCTGAGACCATCCACTCTGCAGTCTCAAACCCCACAGCCTTAGCTCCAGGGACCTTCTGCCTCTCCATCTGGAGAAGCCATCCAGTCAGCTGCCTGACCTTTGAAAAACCTAGCATCCTGGGTGCATGGGTACCATCCATCACCTCTCCCTGCCTTTCCAGCACTAACTGGGCCTGCAGGTCTCACCACCAGCTCCAGAGCAGACTCTGATCCAGACCACCAGCTGGTGGCATTAAGAAATAGTCTTGCTGCCCTGAGGTCAATAAAATTCAATCTTTCCTTGATCCAAACCATAACAACCCAGCCCCTAGCTAGGCTTCTCCCCTAATTTTCTAAGAATACACCCAGTAACAGGCTCCCTCCTCCTGCACTGGGCACCTGGCTGTTAGCATTTTGCTTTCCTAGGGACTGAACCTTAATTTCAGCCTCTGTCTGGGTCAATTACAAACTGGATGTCTTCCTTTGGCTTCTGCGAAAAGCTGACCCTGAGACAAAGACCTGTGGGAAGGCAGTTTATTTGGGAGATGATACCTGGAAACAGTGGGAGAGCAGCGAAGGGAGGCAAGAAGGAAAGACAGTCGAAGAATGCAGGGCCTCATGAGTAGGTTGCCACTGCAGGGATCTGGAACTCGATCCAGCCCAGAACCCTTGGCAAAACATGGAGAACACATCTGTCAAAACTGGGCCACCGGGGGAAAAGAGGCTGCACCCACCGACTCCCAGCTTGCATGCATTGAGGATGCTGTTGGGAGAGTCAACACTAGCATTCTCACCTTCTTTCCATACTGGTAAGTAACTTCTGTGGCCAAGAAAAGCTTGCAGGCTGAGAAAGTTGTGGAGCCTCAGTGAAGGGAGGCATCAGGGAATCAGACCGTCACCTGAAGCTGCAGTTGACCTCCCCGGTGGCAGAAGTGATGTGGCTCCAGCACTGGCAGCATCTGCTGTCATGAACAAACTTCCTGGAATAATAAGGTTTCTCCCTGTGCTTAGAAGGGCCTTTTCTACCCTGAGCTTTTATCATGCCAAGTTTTCCCCTCTACTAGCCTAATCTTGATTTTTCTCTCTGAGAGAGAAAGTGAGAAGTTGAAAAAGGAGAAAGTAAGAAAGGCAGACGCAACTGAGGTCCACAGACTTCCCTCCCACACTCTGCTCCACTTTGATATGCAGGGTTCTGTCTAAAGCTAGTTGCCCGGAAGAGACCCTGAGATGAATAATTGTACATGCTAGAGATTAATTAAGAAAACATTCACACGGGAGACATAAGGAAGTTGGGGAAGCCAAGCAAGGGTGTTATCTCAGGCACAGTCCCTCAGGGGAGTGGCCTCTGCCTGACCCTGTGGGGAAACTCTGACCTGAGGCAAAGGAACTGGTTCTCATCTTCCTACAGTGATGAATCACAGGCTAAGGGCCACTCTCAGACCTTCCAGCCTTCCACTAGTGCAGCCAGAGAGTTCCACCAGCCCAGCCACAGGTACTGACCACAGGGCCAGGGGACTGGTATGGATCCCGATGGGGAGCCACCAGGGTCTGCTGCAGCTTGCAGGTGACATTTCATTTGCACAGTAGGTTTTACTGACTGGCAAAGGTTTGGATGTTGCTAGCTTAGATGGTCTCTGAAGGGTTTTTGTTTGGTTTTCATTTTACTCCAAGCTCTGAAAGTCTGTAATTCTTCAACATGGAACTGCATGCCACATGGTTTTGGGGACTGAGTGCTAAATTATCTCATCAGAACTGGAAATAGTTCTTAAATCACATCCCAAGAGTGCCTGAAGCAAAGGCCCAAACATAGCCAGTAGCAGCAATTCTCAGCTAAGAAAAATCTAGTCATAATAATATAAGAATTATTGCATCTACCCATCAGAGATTGACACCCAGAAAAGTAGGCTTTGCAGTCAGTCCCCACCCTCCCCCAGCCCTCTCTCCTTGTCCATCAGAGATTTTAATAATAGAAAGTGAGTAGGTGCTAGTTCCCATGGTGCAAATTTTTCTTTGTTGATGGCATATATTTTTATTTCATTTCCATTGACTAATTCTTCAGAATAAAATATAGATTTGAAAAAAATGAGAAATGAAAGTGAAATTGTTAGATGTTAAAAATATCTTGGAAATGGTATTTCTAATCCTCTTACTCTGGGTACAACTTGAAGGTTGGGGTAAATTTTCTTGATCATTAAGAAAAGATAAAAGGAAAAATTTTTTAAAGATAAAAAGCATAAAGGACTGTGTGGGAGCCTCTCCTAAATTATCAAAAATGTTTGCCTTAAATTTAAAAATACTTAGGGAGTTCACCATCCCATGCATGTTTATTCTTAATGTACTATTAGATCATATGACACAGTCATGTTTCCTCAGAAAAAAGAGAGATAGATGTTAGAGCCATCTTTGGAACAATCTTCTGAGTTTAGTTTTCTGGAAACATTTTATCATTGGCAAATAAAATGATGTTAGAGGAGTTCACTTGTTTTGACCATCCATGAAAAATAAACCTGTTCTTTCTCAATGTGCCAACAGGAGAAAATGCATAAAACACGTAATAGAATGTTGAAACAAATTAAATTCCTGCTTCCATTCCTAAACACAGTATTTTGTGTAAGTAGCAACTAAAACTTGTGAAAAGTGAGAACCCAGTGATAGTAACTCCATTCATCCATTCGACAAGTCATTACTGAGGGTCCTCCATGGGCCAGCATTCTCCTGGGGACTGAGAACACAGAAGAGAGCAAATTTCCAAACCTCATCCAAATCTTGAAATATTAGTCCCGTTATTTTCTGAATTTGGCATACATATTGGAAAGATGTTTTCATTTTAAATCCTCTGCCTGCTGTTCTGATAAATAACTTTCTTCCAGGTTCCCAAAAGGCGAATTACTTTGGTGAACCAAATCAGTAGTTGTTTCCCTCATTGTTATGGTAATAAGAGAAATTAGGTTTTTAATTAAGGCCTAGGAAGGCTGGAAGAGTAGTAGACAAATGAACGCCCACATAGTTTGATGCAGAAGGGACATGACAAGTCTTCTTTTTTGCTGTGGTGTCTAAAATTCTTTCTATTAGGTCATTCTGTAGGTTAAGGCAATTTATTCAGGAGACCCCAGCTATGTGCATTTCCTTCCACAGAAATATGTTAACATCCTCAAAGTTGGCATGAATGGGTTCTGATATCAGCTATCTGGGGGGAGATACACTGTAGATATCGCTGTTTTGCAAATGAGTGAACTGAAGCTTAGAGAGGGTGAGTGGCAGGCTCCAGGTCACGTGGTGTGCAGTGTGTGCTGGTGTCAGGATTCAAGTTCAGGCAGTCTAATTCCAGAATGCTATGACCCTTTAAGCTGTATTAACTTTCAAAACATAAAGAAGGGGTCTACTACATTTATCACCATTTTATTTTTTGAAATCACTACCATAAGTAAAAATACATAACTAATGCTGTTACTTGGCATTATAAGACACAGGAAAAGGAGGAGGAGGGAAACAATAAGAATTAAGAGAAAAGAAGGGCTGGGCGTGGTGGCTCACACCTGTAATCCTAGTACTCTGAGGGGCTGAGGCAGGTGGATTGCCTTAGCTCAGGAGCTGGATTCCACCCTGAGCAAGACTGAGACCTCTGTCTCTACCAAAAATAGGAAAAACTAGAAGGGTGTGGTGGTGCGTGCCTATAGTCCCAGGTGCTTGGGAGGCTGAGGCAAGAGGATCGCTTGAGCCCAAGAGTTTGAGGCTATGATGCTACAGCACTCAATGAGGGGTGATAGAGAGAGACTCTGTTTCAAAAAAAAAAAGAAGGGAAGGGAGGAAGGAGAGCCAAATGTGCAAAAGCCCAAAATCTGCTGTATTTCCATTATCCATATGCCACACATTCTCAGGGATAAAAATTAATCCCTATGGCAAGACAAAAATTACTTTTTGTGTATATAAGACACAAATATTCGTACAGTACCTAAATATATATACAGTATATCTGTAGTAAATTTTGTTGTTGTTATTGTTGTTAAGAAGTAAAATTAGGGGGAAAATGTGTCAAGAGGCTCCTTGAAAGGAATGATAATGATTTTTTAAAAGGTTGAGAAATACTGCTATGGAAATAAATTGTGCAGGGCCTTTTGTTTGGAGTGGCTGTGGGAGACCCCAGAGCAGAGAGGCCAGCGGCCTTCCCCGGGTAGCTCAATTCGGTCACCCCCTGGGCCAGGCATCGTCCCTGGGTCTGCCGACCTGCCCTGGGTCGGCCCTGCCCCCGGCCAGAGGGGAGGAACCGGCTGGGCCCTTTAAGAAAAAAGAAAGAAAGAAAGAAATTATAACATATTGGTGGCTATCTATATAAATTTTTCAGTGCATACTATGGGTTTTTGGTACAAAAATGGGATTATGTATGTATATCATACCTTTCTGTTCTTGTTTATGAACAAACATCCTTCATAATGATAATTTGTGCCATTTACAAACTTTTGCATGTAATATCTATGAATATATAGTATATACCAAACTTTTACCTATAGTATCTGTAAGTACTATATGCATAAGAATCCCATTTGATTATTCAATAAGTGAGTGAAGATAGACATTTTTATCTTTATATTCATTTTACAGTTGAGGAAACTGAGGTTTAGAGAGGTAAATTAAGTTGCCCAAGTCTCTTAGCCAATATAAATAGTGAAATCAAGATTTGAATTCTGTGTCTTAAAATCTTTGTGTTTATTCTGGTATTTTTTCTAGTCTCTTGAACAAAAAGCTTAGTTCATTTATTTTTAATTTTTGTTTTAGTTTCCTAATAAAAGTACAAATTTTCCTCAGACATCACTTAGGGTTCACCCCAAAGTTTGCATAGTTTCTCCGTCAAGCAGACACAGGAAGACCTTCCCTGGCCTTCCAAATCTGGTACCAGGTTCACATAAGACACTATCGGGGGAAAGAACCTCACAAAGCTTAAAAGATCTTTCTTTAGCACATGATCTTGTAGCTTCTTAGATGTTGTTGACTATTCCCAAAAAGAACTAAATAGATAATAGCCACAGTTCAGGTGTGAGGAGGCCGTGCCACATATGACCTTTCAGGCGAACTCCTTTTCCTTGTTCTGATCCTGCGCTCAGCCCCCTCTCACAGGCTCCAGTTCACAGAATGAACTTGGTGGGGATTGAGGGGCTGACTGCTGATTTCAAACAGCAATGGGCAATAGGCAGCAAATAGGCCTTGAAACAAAATGACCATAAGAATCATTAGTCCGTTTTGACTATGAGATCTATTAGAGCATTTTTGTTCGTTTAGCCTTATTTTGTTCTGTTTGTGTTTTGAGAAGAAGGAGATGAAGGTTTTCTGTTCAAGCCCTGTAGCCATAAGGCAGGAAGACAGCACCTTCTGGCAGGCAGGAACTAGAGACCACAACTCTGCATAGAGTCATCCTCCCTTCCTGGAACCTGAGTCTGCAGAGCATCTAGAAAAGGGCTGAGTGTGTGATTTGACCCTTCCCTGGTAAGTACTCCAGATGCATGAGCAGTCTTCCTGCCCATGGCCACCTTTGAGGTCAGCCTGGTGACTTGAGGGGGCCTTTCTCACTGCAGGCCGTGCTTGGATCCACCTCAGCCCACTTCAGTGAGAGCAGTGCAAGAAAACATGCTAGTGGTATCTTGTGCAACCAGTTCAGCTGTGAATTTGGCTACAGAGGTTGCTATGGCAACCTGAATAGCTACATCGAGGAGGAGGTGTATTTTCTGCTGGAGTGGGTGATGTGTATTTATGTGTGCATGTGAGTGTGTAGCACAGATGAAAGAAATGACATTACTAGTCACTCCACCTAGTTGCATAAACCACATACCCTTGTGCTCACCCAAGTGTACCCCAGGCTCAATTGTAATTTCAAGACAGCATGAAGCCAATCCTTTTCAAATTGTCTGGATTAACTCTGTGCTCATGGAAATCTCCTCGAAGTACATTTCCTCCAAGTTTTATTAGGGTATATTTTCCTCATAATGTCTCAAGCCATGGGCCTGCAGGAATACATGGATGTAGGGACACCATGCCTGTTCACTTGGAAGTGGTGTTAGTGGCAGGTATGTCGTGACTGCTTATAAGAATTGCATGTGTCTTTAAATGTCTAGAATTTCTACCAAATGTATCATCAAACAAGATTTATGAATCCTGGATCTCATGCAGTGCACTCAGCATGTAAAATAATTTCTGAATTCTCAGCGATTCTTTATATAATTAAAGAATTTTGTACGCTTAGAGTAGCTTATACGTATAATATTTTAAACTCACACGTGTAAAAAGTCTGAATCATATGTAGTTGAGAAAAGGTGGAAGAAAAGTTAGATACCAGAGATCTTAAAAATTCGAGACAAAATAAATCTCTACACAGATCCCTCTTCTCTCAGATTTTAATAACAAGAAGTTTATGAGGTGATTATCATGTACCAGCTTCTGTTCTAAGTAGTTTACATAAACCTACTCACTGGCTCGGTGCCTGTGGCTCAACGGGCTAAGGCACCAGCCACGTACACCTGAGCTGGCGGGTTTCGAATCCAGCCCCTGGGCCCGCCAAACAACAATGATGGCTGCAACCAAAAAAAAATAGCCGGGCGTTGTGGCAGGTGTCTGTAGTCCCAGCTACTTGGGAAGCAGAGGCAGGAGACTCGCTTGAGCCCAGGATTTGGAGGTTGCTGTGAGCCATGGCACTCTATCCAGGGTGACAGCTTGAGGCTCTGTCTCAAAAAAAAAAAAAAAAAAACCTACTCGCTGAACCCTCGTGATAACAAGATAAGGTAGATATCATTATTATTATTATTATTATTACTTCTATCTTATAGAACAGAAAATGCAAACACAGAGATTGCCCAAATCACAAGGCTAATAAAGGGTGAAACAGGGATTCCTCCCCAACGATTCCTCCCCAGACCAGGGGTCTCCCCGGGCCCTTTCCGCTATTGCCCCCTATCTACTCCCTGACTCTCCTCTCCTCACCCCGCCTACAGATCTGACTTCCCTTTGAACAGGAAAACAATTTCTTTCATCATCGTGCACTCCTTCTGAAGTTATTGTTTAGGGCATACACTTTGGCCTTCCGGTATTTAAGCAGTCTAGAACTCTAAAAGTCTTATCTCTCAAAGCCACTGCATCTGCCGAGAGCTTCAAAAGTCTGTTTCAAAACCCAAAGCTGAGCACTGGCTCATCTCTATCTCCACATTCCAGTCTGCTCCTGGGAAGAGAAGCCATAGCCTTCTGGTCTAATTTTAACAGAGGAAGGACCGTAGATTCCAATGAATTAGCTAGAATGGAGAGAGTTGAATTAAAATTTTAAATGTTATTCTTCTACACATTGTATCTGAGAATAGTGATGTTACTAATTGCATTTGTGATAAATATAGGAGTAAGTAAGTGGAATGTGGTAATATTTTAACTATTCAGATCTGCTACAATGGCATACACTATTTGAAGTAAAGCTAGTAGATTTATAAGCTCTCTGTATCGGAGGGCTTTCTCTCTACATTCACTTTTCCACTTTTCCTTTTAAAACAGACTCACCCCAAATTTTAGCCACAAAGCCACAAACCAAGTTTCCCAGCCTCCCTTGAGCCAAGTGTGGCTATCTGCCAAATTCTAGTTCAAAAATGATTTGTGTAGCTAACTTCCAAATCACATCCTGAACAAGGGAGCAGCTCGCCCTCCACTTCTTCTTTCCCACAATTCAAGGGTCAGATGCCACAATCTCAGGAACAAATCAGTTTGACCATGTCAGCAAGACCAGCAGCTTGATGGGGTATTGATAAAAGGAACTTGGGTCTGTGGTTACCCTCATTGCAGGACAGCTGCTCTGGACCACCCATCAGTTAAACCTGACACTTATCTTTAATGACAGAGAGTTACAATTTCTACCTTGTTTAAGCCACTGTTATTTTGGCCTCCCTTAGTAGCCAAACCAATATCTTGGTTAATAAATGATCTAAGATTGGAAACATTTTTAAAGCATCTGTTATACATGTAGCCCTGTGCTAGCCATTGGGCATGATAGGAATGGTGCACAAATTCATTTATATGTTGTCAGATGGAGGAAACTAGAGCCATGCTCGTACAGTTGCATAAAAATACATTGCAATGTCAAAGGAAAGGCAATGACAGAAGGATGTGGGGGGTGGGAAGTGGGTGTTGGACAAATTCACAGGCCGAAGGACAGGTTATTTAAAAAAAAGACCTGAAGCTTTAAGGACTGGGTAGAGCTAGGCTGGTCACAGAGAAGGTGGAAGGGGACAGTCAGGCAAACAAAGCAAAGAGAGAGAGTCTGTGCAAGGCTGCGAGCAACAAGGAGACTGGGAAGGACAGGCTAAAGGGAGCATGGTAGGACACACAGGGCCAGTGGTGCTGGGTTCCGAGTCTCAGGCTGTCGGTGAGGACACCATTCTCCAGGGTCAGGATGGATCTTCCCTGCCGGGTGCTGCTGCTCCTATGTCCATGGGACTCTCAGCAGCCCAACCAGACACCTTCCTTGTAGCTTCCAGAAAGTGAATCCCAGAAGGCTTCCATGGAATGAGCCTCACCCACATCCCCTCACTTCCACCCTCATTTCCATTCATGCCAGCCCCTATGTCTCTGCCACCAGAGCCAGCTGTGCACACAGAGACCCCATAATTAATGTCCTATTGGGGCACCAGCAGGAGGTTGGTTGATAAATACCACAGCCTCCCATCCATTGTGTAGAACAACTGAGATGTGTATTCTACTTTGGCTCCCAGAACCAGAATGATTACGCCCCAGTGACCTACAGAGGTGAGTAGCTTGAAAACGCACCTTTTCTTAGCTCCCTTCCCTTCCCTGCATCATTTCCCTGCTCTCTGTGGGTGTTTCCTAGGATTGTCTCTCAGATAAACTACCTTTGTTAGAATCCTGATCTCAAGATCTGCTGCCAGGAGAACCAGACTCGTAGGATACCCTCTTCTGACTGACTTTATTTAGACTACACAGAGGCCAAGACAATGCGAGACTAACAAGATAGAACTGAGACCTTGAGAATCTCAAACACATCACAGAGAGCCAGTGAAATCAACCACTAGGGTCAGATCCCACCACCCGGTCACCAACCTCTCCTTTCTCTCTGGAGTAGTGACCTTCAAATTTGTGTTTCATTGCCTCTTTTTCCTATATCAGGTAATCTCCCCATGATTATAAGAAAGGCCCACCCTCTTCTCCTCCCATCTTCTTAGGAGAGGAATTAAAGAGTTCTGTGGGGAGAGCGTAAAGGCTGAGGGAGTTGGCCTTTCAGACTCCTTCAGTCCAGGTTTTCAGCCCTGAATATATAATGGGAAGTTCTGGGACAGAAGCATCATGGCAAGGGTGCTATGTCTTCAGCAGACTCGAACCATCACACATCTTTATTTTGCTCCTTCAGTTTGCTGCATGAACTTAGGAGTAGAAAGAGTCAGTTAGCTATATATCTCAGGGGTCAATATAGGCTTCATACTGGCTGAATAAAACAGGGAAAGGGGACCATCGGTGTTCTTGAAATAGGCCAAAGAGTCTCTGAGTTTTAATATGCAGAGCTTGTATTTCACCACCGGGGGAAGTTCTGTGGCCTGGGAGATCAAGGTCACTACCCGTCATTTGCTGGCATCATGAGCTCGAACAGGTCATAGATTCTCAGTCACAGAATCTATGGCACTAGAAAGAACCATGGAAAAAAGCCACCTAAAGGAAGGGGAGGATGAAAGACCAGAGGGGTGAAGTGAGGTTCTCAGGCTCCCCCATCAGCCACCAGGAGGGCTGGAACTTTAACCCAGTTGTCTGTCAGCGACAGTGCCCCCTATGCGCCCCACAGCTCCCTCTCCCCTCTCTTGCCTAAGCTTCTTCCTCTTCTGCCTGTGAGGACAGTAACAGCACATGTGTAGAAGACTTGGTGAATGACCTCGCTAAATAACATTCCACCCCCCTCTGTGGAGTAGTGGCAATGTGATTTGAAAAAAATGACCCTTACTCTAGAGGTGGACCCTGGTTAGTCTCAGCCAAACATAACATAGTAACTTCATTCCCTTGCCAGGAAGGGACTCAGCAACCCAGGCCTAAGCTAATCAGCTGTGGCATTCCCCAGGTACACAGTTACTGGAAAAAGCCAGGGGAATATAAAGTTATTGGGTAAGGTTGGACCAAACAGGGTTCTCTCTCTCTTTCTCCTTCTCCTCCTCCTTCTCCCCTTTCGCCCTCTCCCTCTCCCTTTTACCAAATATACAGAAGAAAGCCTGCAGTGCTGACTGAGATTGGCAGTCATCCTGCAACCTAAATTACTCTTTTCTGAGTTGTAGTGAGATTAAATGAGGCAACACAGGTGAAGAACTTAGCACAGGGCCTGGCCCCTAATAAGTGTTCAAACAGCAGCAGCCAGTCATACAGAGACACTCAGTCTACAGCTGCCTTGGCTTATATGGAAATTACCAGACCATTCCATTCCATATCTCAGTCAAGGTGTAAGATTTACTTTTATTGTTCATTCCATGCAAATAGTTCAAATTCCCAACCTCTGTCATTGCCTTTCCTTTGTCAAATTATTTATTGCAACCCTATGTTCTGGGGGGCTGCAGAGGGCCCTGTGGACTGCCTTCCAGCCACAGATTGGGGTGAGAAAGTAGGTTTCACACTAAAAGAGAAGTAGGTACAGCTCCTTCCACCATTCCTCCCCCTAAAGACAGGGGCCCTTCTCCTCTCCCCCACTCTGAGCATCCCCAGTCGCTCTGCACCTTCCTCTCCTGCCCACCAGCCCCAGCCTTACTTGGTTTGAGGGAACAGAGCTCTGCTCTGCAGCATAAATCCTGACTTTCCTGTTAGTCACTGTGGCCTACAGCTTCCTCCAGTCTTTGTTTCTGCCTCCTTAGGGAAAAGAAAAGCAGCTTTCAGGGTAGGTATGAGAGAAAAAGAACAGCAGAAAACAAGAGGAGGAGGAGGGGGGAAAGGGAAGGATGAGAAGCAGGAGCCCAGAATACACACAGTTAGATTCCCCACTCTTCTGAGAAACAAAAGCATTCACACATGTAAAGTATCTAATCCCAGTATCTAGCTTATTATAAGGACTTAGCCTTAGTAGCTATTATCGTTTGTGATAGATTCATTGTAAAACAGACCCAATTCTCTGCCTCTTCCTGTATCCAAGCCCCTGTGCTATGTGACCGTGCAGCTCCGTCCATTAAGAAGCAGAGACAACTGCCCCGCCCACTGGATCTGGGACAGTCTGTGTCTTGCTTGGGCCAATAGAAAGTGGTAATCATAGAAAGCCAGTGCTGAGAAAGCCTTCAAGTGGCTGTGTGTGATTTTCTCTCTCAGAACACTGCCCAGCTGCCACAACGTAAGCACCTCCTCCTGGAGGATGAGACATCACATGGAGCAGAGACAAGCCACCCTAGTGACTGCAGATGCAGAGGAGAACCCCACGGAGATCCACAGAACCTGGGCGAGATCAACAGAACCGCCCAGCTACCCCACAGAGTCATAGACTGAAATAAGCACATATTATTTGCATGCCACTGAGGTTTTCTGGTTATTTTTTCATGCAATGTAATTGTGGCAATAGCTAGCTGGTATCTTATTTGTTTACTGTTAATATTTTTGACAGGGAGTTGACTGAAGAAGAAAGAGTAACTGTGTGCAGGCTACCTGGAGACTACTCAGGCAGACACAGAGTGCCCTTGTCAAGTTGGCCTGGGGCTGGGAAGTTGGGGCAGGAAGGGGAAGGCAGTACCTCCTGTCTATGCAACTGTGAACTTCCTATAGTTCCATGGTCTTCAAATTGTTGCTGCATGCCCACCTCAAAAAAGAATTTTGGAAAACTGTACACCCCTCGTACACTTTTAAGTTCACCAGGTAAAAGCTTTCATCATAAGTTTAAGTGACTACATGAAATGGAAATTTTATTTTACTGCAAATATTGACATTTAAACATAAAACTATTGGTCTTAAATTATTAGAGGGAATCTGGGCGTTCATAATGATCTTATGCCCCTCATCAATTTAAAATATATAAATAAGCTCATCTTTACTGTTGAGAAATTATACATTTTTCCTTTTTCTCCTTGGATTCTTGGATATTTCTTTTATACTAACCTTTAACATAATTTAATATACTTTTAAAATTTGGAAATATTTTATTGATCACCCTATAATACATTAAAAATCTATTAAACAAGTGCTTTTTATACATTAAAATGTATTTTATTCTTGTGACCTTAATGCTCTCCACATTTAAAAAATTGCTTCTAGATTTGAATTATCACACACTGATCAAAACCACATAAAGAGGCTTCCAATTTTGAACTTTTTAAAAACATACAGTTGAAAATAATTGGAAATGCATCTACTAATGAGATGAAATATGATCTAACTTTCCATATGCATTTAATGAAAGAGAAAGATATATGCTGCTAAAAAATTAATCATTCCAGAATCTAGAATAATATTATTCTTGTTAACAGGAAATAGAAGATATTAAATATTTCATGTAGTAAAATAAAATGAATGATAGCTATTGTTGGATTATTCATGATATGATTTCATAAAATAGATTTTAAATTATCTTTTTGAATAACATGTACTGTATCCAAAATAAGTCACCTGCAGTTTTTATCTGTGTGTTTTATTTGCTGTATCTTGAAAATTGGAAATGTCTTGGCAAAACTTATAGTTATATTTAAATTAATCAGTGTCACTAACCTATATGCCTGGGCTATACTTTGGTGTTCTTCTTTTGAGCTAAAGACCTAACCTAGAATCAGTGTAGTTGAAAAGTATTACTTACCTTTTAAATACATTTCAAAAGCCCATGTTCTTTTTTCCTCTGGCATCCAATGTTTCTGACTCTTCAAGAAGGAAAATGTCTTGACTATCACCACTCTAGCTACCATATATTTATATATACGTGAACATCCTAATGTGTGTCAAAATGCAGTTTTCTAGACTACTTTCTTCCTTAACATAAAGTACATGAGATAGGGAAATTCAAGAGGAAATATGGAATCTTGATTAAGCAAAAAAGAACTCTTTCCCTTACTTTTCCTCCATTCATCCTGAGGTTTGCACACCTTGTGACAATACAACCATAGTCAGATGCAAAATGAGCAAGGAGTATATGCCTGTTTGGCTTCTTTAAAAAAACAATAAATAAATAAAGGTAACAAATGTTATATACTCAGAGGTGCTTTTGAGCAAACCAAACCATGAAAATGTGTGTTTGAAAATTAAGGATCTAGAAATTGGTTTCCTTAAAATAACTCATACTCAGTACTTCTTGAAACTTTTTCATAGGCTCCTGTGGGTAACTGCCCTCCTTCACTAGTTGTTTTCCTATCTTCACAAAAGACTCTCCCGCCCATTGTTTCCTCTGATCCTGCCACACTAGGTAGAGGAAGAGAACAAGGACTCCATGTCTATTTTGCGATTGTGTAGAACAGAGCTAAGGCATCTCAGGTGACTGTTCTGGGGCCATGGGACTTTGGCCAAAACTGAAATAATGTTGATTAACTATTCAGAAAGAAACGTATCTAGATAGGTAGATCGATAGTTAGGTAATAAGTGATTAGGTAATTCTTGTTAGGAATAAAATTTTCAGTATAAGAAAAAAAGAGAGAAACATGAAATTAAAACACTCAATAGAAAACCACCTAATCCTAAATTTTAAAATGGAAAAAAAAATCAATATTAACTTATGATTTATTTTTCTTTTTTAAAAATCTTTATTTCCTACTTCCATCCTTTGGAAGGACCTAGAAGCCGTCAGAATTCAGTAGAAATGAGCACCCCCAACTGTCTCCCTCACTACTGGTTTATAACAAGTACAGAGGATAGAGGAAATGTTAAATAACAATGAAAATGCAACTAGATAAGATGAAAATACAGAAATTCTATAGGCTAAATGCCTTGATTTCTTCAATAAATAAATGAATATAAAGTCGTTTATATATCAGGGGAAGGGTGTTAGAGATAAATGTAAATCAAATACAATGTATAGACCCTAGTTTGAATCTTACCTTAAACAAAATACCGATTGAAAGACACTTTTGACACCATCTGGGAAATTTAAATACAGACTGTTTAACAATAGTATTGGAGTTGTGAAAAATATTTCAACTATTCAAGACAAGTACTTAAGTATTTACAGACAAAATAATATAATGTTTGGGATTTGCTTTGAAATAATGCAGCTGTGTGAGTGAGAGGCAGGTAAGGAGAGGCTAGAAGAAATAGCAACTAAGCAAATGCCAGCTTAAAGTGCTCAGAAGGAAGTACTCCCCCAAAGATACCCAAATAAACCTATAGGGAATACTAGGGATGACTCGCCCAGATCTCCTACTGGGCAGGTAAGCTGAACGTTCATCTTATCCCTTCTCTGGAAAACTGTCCTTGGCCAACCAAACAGCAGCCATCTTGCAGAAGGTTAGGCGTGACCTCTTTCCTCAGGCCAGCAACCAATGACCTGTGTCACACAGCAGTACAAAATGAGTTCCCTTGCCTCAAATGGAAACAACTCTGGTGTAATTCATTCTCCAAATCTCTCAGCAGGATCTCCCAGAAGAGAGTAGGATAGGGCAGGAGCAGAACTAAAGGCCGCCTCCAGCCTTAATGACAGCCACTTCAGTTCTGCTCCTGCTCCATCCTACTCCCTTCCATCCCTTTTTCCTTAGAGCTTTTTCCCAATACATCATATGCAGAAAAATGAGAGAAAAAAAGAGAGAAATAGGAAATTAAAAGATTTAATAGAAAAGCACCTAATCCTAAATTTTAAAATGGAAAAAAATCATAGTAGAAGTGAGCACCCTAACTTCCCAAAATAGATAATCACCTATTTTGTTTAAGGTAGGATTCAAACTAGGGTCTATAGTTTGATTTACCATTCATCTCTAACACCCTTCCCCTGACTTTCTTATAGCATTTATTGACAAAATCAGAGCATTTGGCCTATAGAGTTTCTATATTTTCATCTTAGCTGGTTGCGTTTTCATTGCATTATTTACAATGAAAAAATCATTAATTCACCCTGTACCTTCAATTCCCCTTAGAGTCCCCACCCCCCACACACACACACACACACATACAGCAGAAAAGGAGCTTCCATCTCATGATCTGCTTAGGACAGATTTGGTCTGGAGAAGGCAAGGTATTATAAATGGGAAAGTAAAGGATAAAGCCAAGAACCAAAACCAAGTAAAACAGAAATTACAGGGTGTCCAAAAACTCACCCCTAAAATTTTTGTCAAATTTTTACAAAGAGGCAGCCAATACATAGAGAATATTTTGTAAAATTTTGTAATGAATATCATAAAATACAAATACATTTAGCTATAATTTCCCATTTTTCTATGTATATGACTTTAGAGGTTACTTTTGGAACACCCTGAATTTAAAATCTTACTTACAAAGAAAAGACTGTGTGTGTGCATTTGAGCACTGTAGGATTAAATCACACCAATAAAATAGAAGGGCATGTCAGCAGCAGCAGGAGACACCCTGTACCTTCAATTCCCCTTAGAGTGCCCCACACACACTGCAGAAGAGGAGCTTCCACCAGTGACCTTTAATTCCAGGGGTTAGGAAGGCAGGGGGAGGAGAGGCCAGTAGACTAGCTAAGCAGCACTGGGGCAGGACCTCACCTTGGGCTCCAGAGATCTCTCTTCAGTGCCCAAAAAGTCCCTGTAGGCAACCTTGGACCTCGCCTCTGGGATTCACCTGACCCAGTTACCTGTGTATAGCAGGCAATTTCAGTTTCATCTGCTGAGAACAGTATTCTCCTTCTCCTGGGTAGTATTCCTCCAACCTCTTCTACCAGAGGCTGCCAAAAAGATTATCCCACCCTAGACATAGTGACTGGTCCAGAGACAGACATATTGCCAAGCCAAGACACTTAGGGCTAAAATTTTTAACTTAAAAAAACAAAGTATTTACTATTTTAACTAGGTAATACATTTATGTAGTTCAAAAATCAAACTGTCAAAAAGGTAAGATATACAGTAAAAAGTTTTGTTCCATCCATTTCCCCAATTCTCTCATAACCAGGTACTTCTTAAGATGTCCTTCTATAGGTTTTTGTTCATATACAAGCTAGTACAAATGTATTGTCCTTTGTTCACTCAAATGGTGGTCTCAGAAGCACACTTCCTCCTCCTGGATTTTTTTTTCCTCTTAACATTGTATCTCTGTAGTATCTTTTCATATCAGTAGATGAACTACTTCCTCACCTGTATTTCTTTTTCTAAAAGTACAACTGAGTCTTCCGTTGAGTATATGTACTATATTTAATCAATGCCCTTTCAATGGACATTTCAGTTATTTTCTGTCTTTGTTATTTCAAACAACATGACAATGACTATCCTCAGACATACATTGTTTTGCATATCTGAGAATGTTTGTATGATAAATTTCTAAAAGTGGGATTGCTTGCCTTGATACATACGGTTAATTTGCCTGTCTACAGGATGGACAAATTTTTCACTCTCGCCTGCGATGTATGCAACTGGCCATTTCCCCATAGCCATGTCAATAGATAGTTCTATCAAACCTTGGGGTTTTGCCAAATCTGACAAGTTTAAAAACGGCATGTTGGGGTAGTTTTAATTTTCAACATCTTTTATCTTTGAGCTAGCAGACTCCAAATACCAGCAAAGCTGTAAGAAGGGAACCGCAGGCTGTTAGTGGCCATACCTCAGCCATGTGGAAAAGGTCACTGAAAGAAAGCCAATTGCAGGCAGAGAGAAGCAGAATTGAGAGATGGGGATACAGAAACAGGGTAGCTCAAGACGCCTAGTCCTCCCCATCCTGGACTGCAGTAGCCAGTGACACCTCCTCTTTTGATTTAAGCTGATTCAAGCCAAGACTCTGTTAACCTGCATTGACATTGAGGGTACACAAACAGCCCGATCAGGTGATTATGATCTGGTTGCCAGGTGGACCTGTCAGCTACTTGGCCAGGAACTAGACCTTGTAAAAAGTTGCAATAGGTATAGTGCAGCCACTGTGGAAAACTGTTTCTGGGTTTCTAATAAAGTTAAAATACACCTGCCCTATAGACTAGCAATTCCACCCTAGGTATGCACCCTTCATATGTCCACTAAAGGAGATATCTGCTTTGGTCATAATAGACAAACACTGGAAACTACCCAAATACCAATCAACAGGGCATGACAAAAAAATAAACTGAGGTACTTCTTTTAATGGAAGCATGAATTACCAATACAACATAAAATAACCTCACAAACATGATGTCCAGCAAAGAGTTAGACAAAAAAAAAATGCATCCTATATGATCCAATTTTTATGAAGTTGAAGAAAAGAGATTAGAATAGTTTTTTTTAAATAATTATATTGAATCATAATTGTGTACATGGGTGCAATCATAGGGCACAATGTGCTTCATATACATTCAGAAATATTTTGATCGTACTGTTACAGATAGCCTTCATGGCATTTTCTTGATCACTATATAGAGACATTGATACTCTACCTTTAATAAGTTTCCCCAGTACCC
>CAUYON010139334.1:0-35540 GCA_963573935.1 Arctocebus calabarensis
CATCCCAACTGCAGCTTAAAGGCTGGGAGAAAAATTTGGTAACCAGCTTTCCAGATACCCGCTGTATAGTTATGGATTTGGGAGATAAAAGACCAGGATTAGAGAGAAGTACAGCAAAGGTTGCTCCAGTGTCCAAAAGAAGTTTTTTCTCCTGGAACTCCACTGTAAGGCAAACCTGGGGCTCTTGAGGGGTGGTGACACAAGCTGGAGCCATAAGAATATGCCCCGGGCATTCTTAGTCCAGTTTGGGCTCTGATGGGGTCACTGTCCCAGGAGGCCTTCGCCTCTGGGGACAGCTTAAAGTTATTTTTTTCATCCTTCATAGATCTTCACACTTTAGTTATTCTGGCACTATACTTTTTTTGTCCCAGATTATTTTAGTTTTATTGATTTCTAGTATATAAATTCATTAGCATTAATGGGCATCTTTACATTAAATGGGCATATTTACATTAAACTTATATTAAAAAACATCAAAGGAAAGGTACACATAATATACTGTAATCTCCAACTAATTGCATTTTAAAATTACATGCCTTTCTTAACATTATCTTTTTGTTTTTTATTTATTTATTTATTTTTTGTTGTTGTAGAGACAGAGTCTCACTTTATTGCCCTCAGTAGAGTGCTTTGGCGTCACAGCTCACAGCAACCTCCAGCTCCTGGGCTTAGGCGATTTTCTTGCCTCAGCCTCTGAGTAGCTGGGACTACAGGTGCCTGCCACAACGCCAGGCTATTTTTTGTTTTGTTTTTTTTGCAGTTTGTGGGGCCAGCTTTGAACTCGCCACCTTCGGTATATGGGGCCAGTGCCCTACTCACTGAGCCACAGGCACTGCCCAACATTATCATTTGGAAACAGCAATTCCTGAATTCCTTTTTTCATAAATTTTGATTATCTTTATAGCTTGAAGAAGGGGAAGAATTCCAAGACTTCTGAACATTTTTGTTGTGAGGTCTTTTCTTTAGTTTCATCCTCACGGTCACGTAAAGATGATAGGTTGGTAGGAAGTGTGCTTTTGGTTTGTTTTTTGGTAGTGGTGATGGATTTGTGTGCAATCACACATTCTCACCCTCTCTTCTTGTGACTCTCGTCATATTTTCTGAGGTAGCTTGCAGGATTAGAGGTAGAAATTATAGCTCCAGAACTAACTGAATCTGCCCGGTTGAACCTACAACCTTGGCATTATTATTTAGAATCTTTGTTGTTGTTGTTGTTAGAATCTTGTGTCAGACATTGAACATGTTGGTAGACTAAAAATTACTTGTTTTGGATTTAATTATTCGAGGACCTTTAAAGTTCTCCTAAATAAGATCCAGTATTATGAACCTATCAGTAATTATTGTATAGGTTTTTTGAAAAATATATTTAAAGAGATTAATTACTAATCAAAAGTATGCATATTAAGCCGGAAAGCTGAGATTGGGTTCTGCATGCTTTTTCTTTTATTCCTTCTTGTGCTATTTATCATCAATAATTTTCTTTTAGGCTTGGCGCCTATGGCTCAACAGGCTAAGGCGCCAGCCACGTACACCTGAGCTGGTGGGTTCATATCCAGCCTGGGCCTACCAAACAACAATGACGGCTGCAACCAAAAAGTGGCCAGGTGTTGTGGCAGGCACTGTAGTCCTAGCTACTTGGGAGGTGGAGGCAAGAGACTCGCTTGAGCCCAGGAGTTGAAGGTTGCTGTGAGCTGTGATGCCACAGTGCTCTACCCAGGTGACAGCTTGAGGCTCTGTCTCAAAAAAAAAATTTTTTTTTCTTTTAGTATAGCTCAGTAGTATCTAAAGTGTGGTTCCTAGAACAGGAACATCAGTATTACTTACGAATTTGTCAAAATTGCAAATTCCTGGACCCTACCTAAGACCTAACAATCCCCAAACTCTGGGATTGGAGCCTAAGAGGCGGTTGTTTTAGTTTGAGACTTCTGCCTTGGCTCTTCTGCTGATGAGTGCCTGGTAACATCAACATCAGCTGAAATGGACGAGGGTCTATTTTAGAGATATCGTAAGCCTATTACTTTGGAGCAGGGGTCCTCAAACTTTTTAAACAGGGGGCTAGTTCACTGTTCCTCAGACCGTTTGAGGGCTGAATTATAGTTAAAAAAAAAAACAAAAAACTATGAACAAATTTCCTATGCACACTGTACATATCTTATTTTGAAGTAAAAAACCAAAATGGGGGCAGCACTTGTGGCTCAAAGGAGTAGGACGCTGGCCCTGTATACTGGAGGTAGTGGGTTCAAACCCAGCCCTGGCCAAAAACTGCAAAAAAAAAAAAAAAAAAAAAAAAGGAACAAATACAATATTTAAAATGAAAAAAAAAAAAAAAGATGCTCCCATCTGCCAAAAAAAAAAAAAAGACTTCCTAACTTCAGAAAAAAAGCCCCCCTTAACTGCAAAAAAAGGCCCTACTAACTGCAAAATAAAACAAAAAAAAATAGTCCTCCTAACTTAAAAAAAAATCCTAACTTGTTCTTATCTTGGTCCTCAGGCAGCAGCAGGCTCTGCACAGGCAAGTTCGTGACTCCTCTGATCAATAGTTTCAGTCTCACCCGAGACTGAGAGGAGAAGTCAAGAGACAGAGAGAAAGAGGGGAGTCGCAGAGTGCACCACACATTCGCACTGAGGCCCAGGATGAGTTGGCTGCTAAGCAGGACAGGCACCTGCGGCAAAAACACCCTGTGGACAGGATAAATGTCCTTGGCGGACGCATGTGGCCCTGCGGGCCATTGTTTGAGGACCCCTGCTTTAGAGCATTTTTGTAAAAATGTTGACTGAAGTAGTAGAAAGTTATCTTTACTATTTTTTTTGAGACAGAGTCTCACTCTGTTGGCCCTGAGTAGAGTGCTAGTGACATCATAGCTTACAAGAACCTCAAACTTGTGGGCTCAGGCAATCCTCCTGCCTCAATAACTTTGTAGCTAGGACTACAGGCACCCACCACAATGCCTGGCTTGTTTTTTTTTTTTTGAGACAGAGCCTCAAACTGTCACCCTGGATGGAGTGCGGTGGCATCACAGCTCACAGCAACCTCTAATTCCTGGGCTCAAGCGAGTCTCCTGCCTCTGCCTCCCAAGTAGCTGGGACTACAGGTGCCCGCCACAACGCCTAGCCATTTTTTGGTTGCAACCATCATTGTTGTTTGGCGGGCCCAGGCTGGATTTGAACCCGCTAGCTCAGGTGTACGTGGTTGGCGCCTTAGCCCATTGAGCCACAGGCGCGGAGCCTGTTTTTCTATTTGTAATAGAGACAGGGTCTCAACCTCAGGCTGGTCTCCAACTCTTAAGCTCAGGCAGTCCACCCACTTTGGCCTCCCAAAGTGTGAGTGCTGGGATTACAGGTGTAAACCACCATACTTGGCCTTGCCAATTTATTCTATCTGATTTTTAGGATATTTCCTGAGATCTTCTCTTTCTCAGCCATGAATAACATAAATTAAGAATATGTTTTAGGCTTTTTCTTAAAAAGACATCCTTAGTGAGATAGATTAGTGGAAACAAACATTTCAAAATAGTGCAGTTGACCTTTGTACAAAGTACAGTTAACCCTTGTATGAGGTAGGTTTGAACTGTGTGGGTCTGCCTGTATGTGGATTTTATTCCTTTGTCATCTGTGAAAGAGCAAGACCACTCCTTTCTCTTCTTCCTTCTCAGCCCTCTCAACACTATGAAGATAATGTCCTTTGTAGTGACCCACTTGATGAATAGTAAATATATTTTCTCTTCCTTCGGATTTTCTTGATAATATTTTCTTCTCTTTAGTTTCCTTATGTAAGAGTATAGGATATAATACATAATAATGTATAAAGTATGTACTGATAGTCTATGTTAGCAGTGAGGCTTTGGTTAGCAGCAGGCTATTAGTAGTTTAGTTTTGGAGGAGTCAAAATTATACATGGATTTTTGATGGAGCGCTAGTACCCCTCACTCCAGTGTTGTTCACTGGTCAGCTGTGTTGCAAAGAAGTAAACCAGTAAAATGCAATTAGTTAGAGATTACTTGGAGTATATCATCTGAACCAGTAAACCTTGGATTATGCCCAAGGGAAGGAAATGACCTGGATACAGATGTCCAGAAAGCAGTAAGTTTATTTTGGAAGATGGCCAGATTAATGCTGCTGTATTCAAATCACCAGGGCCAACGATTGCATGTGATTCAGGATTTGAGTAGTGGAAGTTTTTCAGATTTTAGTGTGGAATATTTTCTCTTTTTAAGGAAAATGATTTTCCTTAAAATTCAAGTGGTTTGAATATGTAAAACACTTGCTGTCCTTGTGTCTACCTAATGGTTTAGGTAAATCAGTGGATAGTGTTAAACATTAGTAGAGAGATGATATTCAAGGAAGGATAGGGAATGGTTTTGTAAGACTGCTTTTCACAGGAAGTCAGGTTAAAAATGGAACTCTAAAAAAAAGGAGGTAAGATTGGTACAGGTTATTAAAATAAAAGGGACTGTGGAAGATGACTTCTTAGTGAAAATAATAACTTTAATCTCTTTTCCTGTAACTTTATTACACAGAACTAATTGTGCTTGTTCCACTTAATGTGTTTCTATATATGCACTGATGTTGTCATCGCTATCGACCATTCATGAGCTTACTTTATAATCCTTCTTTTGCCCAAGTAATAGGAACCATGACAGTAATCACTGATGAATTTTCATTCTTTCAAAGACTCTTACTTTATATAAATAACTCTTGGGCTGTTTAAATACTTTTTAGTCTAGATTAAGTAAGGACACATACTGTGTTTTAAATATAATACAAATTAAATTTAAAATATTCTTCAATATATAAGATACTTCAAAAAATCTAAACATTGTTACTTGAAAAAAATTCAAGTTAGGCTTCAGGTTTAGCAGAATATAACAGAAAATCCAAATTAACATGGCTTAAAGCAAGAGATATTTAATTATTTTTCCACATGAAGGTCTGGAGATAGTAAATACAGATTTGATATGGTGGTTCTGATGTATTAAGGATCCAGATTGTTCATATATCTTATTCCAAGGTTACCTCTTAAAATAAAAGTGCTGTTGGAGCTCTAACCAATGCATCTTCCGTACGGGGAAGAAGATATTCTTTCTCTTTTAAGGGTACTTTTTTTGGCAGTCACACTTTTTTAGCTTACATCTGATTGGCTAGAGCATGGTCCAAAGGTGTACCTAGTCACAGGGACGCTAGGATATGTAGTTTCTTATGGGAAGCTTTTTGCTGAGCTAAAAATTGGAGGCTCTGTCACTAAGAAATAGGATTGAATGGGTATTGGAGACCTTAGCAGCTTTTTGCATTGTATACAAATGAATCATTTAAAAGCAAGGAAGACACGGTCCAGTTGAGTCTATGACACTTTATTTATGTCAAAGACACTCAGATTTGGAAATGAAATAACCTAGACAGAAAATACTCTGAAAAAGAGAGGTCATATAGTATGGAAGATCAAAAAAGAGAACTGTTTTTTGGAATACTATGAACTCTGATTTTGCCTTTCTACTTTGTTGTGTCTTTACTTGGTCTATATTTTTATTATCCTAATCTAGGACCATACAATGAAAGTGATACATTCAATAATTGCTGGATCATTAAGTGTTGGGCAAATGCAAATCAATTAAGAACGATTGCTGTGCTTTTAAAAATTATTTTATTTGAAGAGCTCAAGGAATTGCATGGTATTCCTGGTGCATTAGTATTGCATCGGATTCTCCTTGTGCATATTTTGTCATTCAGTTCCAAGGGTATGGTCTCCATGCCATTTTAGTTTATGAATACTTTTGCCAATAATTTGTTTTTATATCCTTAATCTAAATATTTTATTTAAAATCTAGAGAAATCAGTGTCTTTCACATATGCTTGTCAGCTAACTTAAATATTAATAGTTTAAGCATATGTTCAAAGATGAGAAGTTAAATCATTTGGGAGTCAGTGGAAGAGGGTAGATAAAACATTGATTCGTCAGACTCAGGGTTTGCAGCAGTGTATTTCAACTGGTGTGTTGTGAGAGGATCTTAGGTGTGCCACAAAAATTTTTGAAGATCATCAATTACTTTCAAAAGAAGTTCAAAACACAGTAAGTACTTTCTTTACTCTTTTTTGGATCAACATAATTTAAGTGTGCTGTGGAATTTTATAGGTTTAAGTGTGCTGTGAGTAAAAAAGTTTGAAAAACATGGGTTTTTAGGCATATGTCATAAACATATCCTTTTCCCTTCTTGACAGAATTATTTTCACTGATAGCATCAAATGAGTAGCTGGTCAAGTAGGGAGGAGGTTTTGACTGGAGGTTGTGCATTAGCAAAAGAGGAAATAGTTGACTAATAATGGACTTGTGATTACAAACCTTAATTTTAATTTTCTTTTCTTTTTTTTTTTGTAAGACAAGGTCTCACTTCATTACTCAACTAGAGTGAAGTGGCATCATCATAGCTCAGGGTAATCTCCAACTTTTGGGGCTCAAGCCATCCTCCTTCTTCTGCCCCCCACAAATAGCTGGTGGGCATCATCCCCCAGCTAATGTTTTTAAAAGTTTTTGTAAAAATAGGGTCTTACTATGGTGTTCAGACTGGATTTGAACTTCTAGCCTCAAGGGATCCTCCTTCCTCAGCCTCCCCAAATCCTAGGATTATAGACATGAACCACCATGCCTGGCCAACCTTAGTTTTCTTGACCTAAGCCAAGATGGCCAACAAAGGACCAAAATAAAATTTTATATGGTACAAATGTCTTCTATTACTGATATTGGATAACAGTCTTCTCATACAGTGATTTTCAGCCTTTTTAAAAAATCTCATAGCACACTTGAACCTATAGTTCTAGTTTAACTTCTGCAGCACACTTAAATTATGTTGATCAATAAAAAGAATATACATACCATGCTTTGAACTTCTTTTGAAAATTATTTAATTAATAATCTTTTTTTTTTTTTTGAGACTGAGCCTCAAGCTGTCACCCTGGATAAAGTGTGGTGGCATCACAGCTCACAGCAACCTCTAGTTCTGGGCTCAAGTGAGTCTCCTGCCTCTGTTCCCAAGTAGCTGGAACTATAGGCACCTGCACAACGCCCGCCCATTTTTTTTTTTTTTTTTTTTGGTTGCAGCCACCATTGTTGTTTGGCAGGCTGGGGCTGGATTCGAACCCGCCAGCTCAGGTGTACGTGGCTGGCGCCTTAGTCTGTTGAGCCATAGGCGCCGAGCCAATTAATAATCTTTAAAAATTTTCGTGGCACATTTAAGATCCTCTCACACATACCAGTGTGTTGTGGCACACTGGTTAAAAATCACTGTTCTAGCATAACCAAAGGCAGTACTTCAAAATAGAAACACCTGAGATAAGCTTTACTTTCCAAGTGATAGATAAGACAGTTGTAGTAATAAATTAATATTATTACTATTAAATGCAACAATAATAACATATATAATAGTTCTTAACATTTATTGTATGCTTACCTTATTTGGGGATTGTGATATTCTTTACATTTTCTCATATAAACTTCATTCCTGTGTAAAGTAGGCAGTATTAATGTTCCCATTTTGCAGGTAAGAAAACTGATCGTTAGAGCAGTTTAACATTAGAATTCAATTCTGTTTTACGTCAGGGTCTCTGTGCTTTAAAGAAGTGGTCATGCCTGGAGATCTGGCACTCCAGCTACAGGCCAAAGCTTTGCAGTTCCCGGGCAGGTTGATTGCTGGGAGTGAAGAAGACATAGGTTCCTTGACCCAAGTCTAGAAGCCTTGGGTAAAGGTACATGATACATTCACGAATTGATAGAGTCCATATTTGGAGAGAATTTTTTCTACCTTTGAATGTTTTTTTTTTCCTTTTGACAGAAAGTTGGATGACTTTTTTTTTCTTTGCCCAGTGATTAAGACTGCAGTATCATTTTCATTCAAAAGAACAGTTTTACATTTGGAGGATCAGAGAAATTATAAAATATGTAAACATAATGCCACAATCTCTCAGTGCCTCCTCCCCCAACAGGCTTTACACAATAATTTAAAATATTCTAGGGTTCCTTAAATGTCTGAATTCCCCTAAGCTCCTTTGTGTTTGTTTACAGTTAATGTGTTAAGAGCCATTGACATTTGAAGATCATCAGAAGTGAAGATAAAACATCTCAAAAATTATAATGTAAGTGAATGGGAAATGCAGATAAAAAATGGACAGAAGTTAATATTGTCATATATTGCCCCAAATAAATTTTGCACATATGAGTAACCAGTGAATTTCAAACTTTAGTCTTACCTCCAAGTCGCTGTCCTTAAAATTCTGTGTTTTTATCTACCTGGAGAAAATTGTCGCCAAGTTTTAATCCTCCAGTAATTTTCCGGTAAAACCCTTTTGGCTTCCATCTCCTGATTTTGTCCTGCTCCTTCCTAGGTTTGCAGTTCGACTTGAGAAGAGCACGACAAGGGTTCATGTTATACTGACGATTCTATTTGTGTAGAGTCTGAGATCTTTGCTTTCCAGCTATCGATGTATGTTGTATAGGTTGCCTGCGTTTAATTTGACTGCCTTTGCGCCTGTTTCTTCTTGCCCAGAAATATGCTCGCCAGCCTCTCCCCTGCTCCCTCCTCTGCCCTCACTGCTTTCTTTACCTGCTCTCTTCCCCTCTCCCTTCCTTTCTTCCTCTCTGTAAATACTTGCTTAGTGCACGCTCAGCTGTGTCCCGAATTCCTCTGTGCTTGCTGCTGAGTTACATCCTCTGGTTTTACTCGAAGTGGCCTTAGAGACCATCAGATTCGCATTTCTCAAGTGTGACTGAGGGCCGCCTGCGTGTCTCACTAACCGTGATGCTTGGTGAGCGTTTACCTTCCTGTCCTGTCCAGACGTTCTGAATCAGTGGAAGTGACTGATGTGAGAACTTGCACTTAAAATTTAAAAACCACTGATCCACATGCTTTTTGCATTTTAATTTCATTCCATATAAATTTGCAGATGAAGGAACGGACTTAGAAAAATATAGAAAAATCTGTTATTCAAAAACACAATAAATGTTAGAAGGCCAGGAAAGACGGTAATTTTTCTTCCCAAGTCACAGACTATTTAGTGACAGAAGTGGCCTCCTGACTCCCAGTTGTAGATTTTACCAGGTAACTCTGTGATGTTTGTTGGACCATACAGTTTCACTGTGTTTCGTGTCTACAGAATACTTCCTTATACCACATGTAAAGTCATAACCAATCCATCACTGTTCCTGAAAAAAAATAACTAAAAGTACATATGGGTTATGTGTGTGAAAAACGCATACTGTTTCTTCAGTTTTAGTCAGATAAGTGACCGATTCTGATTTTGAAATCATTGAAGGGTAGACTTGGTTGAGAAAAGAACTTTCTCTTTTTGTATCCATGATATTATTTCTACCTAGACTTTAAGTTTTATGCTTATGAAAAAGTAGTGGGCACAAATTTCATAGCACTTTGCAAATAGTAGGTACTTGGTAAACTATACTATAAGTCATTTACTCCTAAAATTTTGTTTTTTCCTTTGGCTTCAAAGAGATGTACTATTAGGAGTGATGTTATTTGCTTTGCATGGAATCTCATGCTTTATACTACCAAGCCAGAGACCTTAAATAATTGAAATTATTTTATTTATATTTATAATACTATATTGCTGTAGTTGATATTCATATTCTCTGAGGGACTGAAACTTCCTAAAATATTTTTTGAAGTCTAAGAATTAGAATTTATCTTAGTATTGTGTGTATTTTATATTACATTGTGTGAGTATATTGATAGTGATGGAATTGTAACTGTACATTAGTAAAGACACGTTAATGTTTGGGAAGTATTCTGTAATTCTAAATTTGATTTTTAAAAAATCTTTTAAAAATAGCTTATTTATTTCTAATAAGCTTATGTTTTGCATTTATAAATTTTCTTTTCATTAAATTTTTTCTATTTATAGCTGTAAAATCAAAATCATAAACATGAGAGCTGTAGAATGGAACCTTATCACTTATATAGTCTTAACTCCCTCATTTTGTATGTTGAGACACTAAAGTTAAAGGACTTGCCCAAGAGTGGAAGTTTTATAAACATATTAAAAATACTTTTATGAACAAGCAGAATGACATTTATTGTATTTCTATGATATATGTGAAATGCTTGGAAAACTGAAGTATCACCCACATATTAATATAAAGCATTATTATGAAGATTACTATGACGATAACGTGTCCACTGAATTTCCTTGTGATTTAACTGAAAATGTTTATTACTGTTTTATTTAAAAAGAGAAAGAAAAATGCATGTGCTTGTCACTTGGTTTATTCTCTTATTTCTTGTATTCAAATTTTATTCTGTCTCCTTTAAGGATATGGTATTAGAATAGATACTGTGTAGTTTGCCTAAGTCTTTCTTTCACTGGGAAAGAGTCACAGGGATTAATCCAGATTGTCATCGCAAATCATTACACAAAGTACTCTGGATGATACGTCTATATTTGAGGACTTCTGCCAGCAATTTTTTATGTTAAGAAAATGGTTAATGAAAAAAAGAAAAAAAAAGTGGTTAATGAATTAATGAATGTTAAGTATTATTCTCAATGTAGTCAAAGTAGCTAATAATAAACACATTGTGGTGTATGTTTACAATTACAAGTCTTTTTCACATGTGCAATCTTGGTTATCTCTCCTGACAGCCCTGTGGAGTTGGTCCTCATTTGACAGATAAGTAACAGAAGCTCAGAGAAGTAACATTGTTCAAGCAGGGTCCCTGCTGGGACTTGAAGTTGGACTCTAAATACCATGTTGTTTCTATTGCCCAACATAAATCTTAACAGGGAAGTGTGAAGTTCCATGGGTTATACATTTTGCTGTTTCAAATAATTTTTTTTTTTTAATTGCTAGAGATTCATTGAGGGTGAAAGAAATTTTAAATACTGGAAAACTAATCCAAGGTTCACCTTGTCCAGTCGTTCTAGTTATGCAGTGATACTGCTCTTTAAAAGTCTTACTCATTTCTGCTCTGAAGATACACAAATTAAATATTGTAAAGTCTCATTCTCAGCATGGCAACCAGTATGTGTTGCCTAAAGTTATTTGCATGTGTAAATGTTTAAAAGAACGGGAATCATGGTCTTTAGAAGTCTGTTGAACTATGTCGACTTGAACATTGTAGCATGCGGTACGATACAGTACAATGTAGTGAAAAGTCTTGGCCCTTTCTTAGTTCTGGATGCTTTCGTGCTGATTCTGCTTTTTAACTGTGACTTTACTGAGTCACTTGATGTCTCAGAGCATTGATTCTCTTACCTGGAAAACAGGTAAGAAGATGACTTACCGTATGTCCTGTCTTAACAGGGTCATCGTGAGGCCCACATATGACGATTGATGATGATGACAAATTGAAAAATACCAGCACCTTAGAGGGTGTAGCAGAGGCACTGTGTTAGGATTTCCCATGAATATTACTTAACGCCTTTAAAGCTCATAGCAATCCTGAAAGGTATGAAAACTGTCGTAAAGAAACCAAGGCACAGAAAGGTCAAGTAAATTCCTTAAGGTTTGAAATCAGAATTCAGGACTAGGCTGTCCTGCCCCAGACTCAGTGGTTTTGTGGAAGATAACATGTGTGGGAGCACTTTGATGCTTGTAAAGGGTTGTGATAATGTGACATACTATTACTTTAAAAGATATTTATAAGATAGACTTTTTTCATCTTTGTCATACAGATAGAGAAAAACGACAAAAACAAGCGAAAAAAACAATGGCTTTTTCTGGTTTAAAACTCCTAAAACCCCACTAATCTGGGCGGTACCTGTGGCTGAAGGAGTAGGGCACCGGCCCCATAGACTGGAGGTGGCGCGTTCAAACCTGGCCCTGGCCAAAAACTGCAAAAAAACAAACAAATAAAAAAACCCAACTAATCTGATAAATAGAGAATAATATTCAGAATTATAGAGGGTGTCCTTGGCAGCATGAGTCATTGAGTGATGGATTTTTAAGTACTTTTTAACTTTTCTGGGCTGGAAAGAGAAAGATACTGCATGATCTTCTTTTCCTACTGAATGTTTTAACTTAGTGGTTGAACAAACAAACCAACCTGTGTTCACTTCACTTATATGACTTTGAAGGTTTGGCACAAAAGTTTTTCACATTACATCGAAAAAGTAGTAACAGATTATTAGTAGTAATCAGTTTTGCTTATCTTGGATAAACAAAAAGTATCTATGTAGATAGCCAAAATAATAGATACATGATGCCAATTTTAATAATAAATGTATATTGCATGCTGGGGTGAGAAGATTTTCATGAGAGGTCATTATTAAGATCTTCATTTCCACGTGTTTTCTGCATTGTCCATGTAAAAGTTATTGGTTGAGCAAGTGTTTATCAAATAGATTGATCCCCCTCCTTGGGTCTGTCTGCTCTTGCTTTGCAGTTTTAGATGTGTTTGTTTCAGAATATTGTGCTTCGAGGTCTAATAAATCTGACCAGTTTTTAGTTTAGTATGACATTTCTTTCAGTTTACTAATGTTTGTGTGCAAAGGAATTTTTTCCTCTGGGGTACTTAAGAATTTCTGTTCTAATTTAAGGTGTCATCTAAATTTAGATGAGAGGTTCCTGGAGGATCCTGCCCTGCTCTGTCGAGGTGTTGCTGTGCTGGGCTCATAGTCCTCCTACCCTCTCATCCTCAGTCCCATCTCCCATGGACATGTTCTTTATGACCAGAATATTCGCTTTTACTTGTTTTATTTATTTAAATTTCCAGATAAGATCTTTGAAGAAATAGTACTCTGGAGGGAAAAAAAGGCCATATATAAACTATCTTTGGGACAGGCGGGTTTTCAGACTTGCTGCTGCTTTTCAGTACTACGCCCTCATTTTTCAGTTTGAGCAGTATTTTGATAGACCTGGAAATGAATTGTTACAAATTTAACTCTATCCAGGGTCATGTGTACCTTAGAACTTAGGATTTTCCAAACTAAGTGCCAACGTGCAGCAGTTTAAAGACTGTTCGGCAGCTCAGAGCCCCTTTGTTTCGCTGAAGAACACAAAATGTTTCTCATGTCTATCAGATGTCATGACGATTAGATCATTTATGACCTCTCTTTTATCCTATGGATTGGTTAAGTTTAAAATGCAGAGTTCTGGCATAGCATTTAAGAAAATTTAAAACTATAAATCAATTTGTTTATAGTGGTTTTTCTATTTTGGGCATCCTGCAAATATTCTGACAATAAGTCTTTTGTGCCCCAAATGCTTTATACACACTGCAGGCTTTTACTATTTTTTTTAAATGAAATTTTCAACAGAATGACTAATAGAGCACGAACAGTGCTTATGACACTGTAGTCCATTGTGTAAGTATTGAGAACAAAATTTGTATTCCTAGAAAAGCTTATTCACAATTGAATATAGAAGCCTTCTTTAATGTTCTTGGGCAAACATACTATGTATGTGCTCAGGGCATTACTTACAAGAAAATGCTTTTTAAAAAGAAACTTTTCTTTCCATGGAATACTGAAGAAAAATGGCTGTAAGAGTGAATCATTTTAAATAAGGCAAGTGGTTTAGATCTTATCGTAATGACTGTGGTTAGTAGTGACTAGAAATACAAGACGTGAACTCTCTGAAATCCTCTGGAGGCTTTTGTTACGAGAGTGTGAGAAGATAGGTGACGTGTTTCCAAGCATGTGTACTGTTGGTATGTTTATCTGCATCTCTAATTTGTAGAAATACTTTTTTATTTTTTAAGAAATGTTTTGGGACAGGCACAGTGGCTCACGCCTATAATCTTAGCGGTCTGGAAGGCCAAGGCAGGTAGATAGCTTGAGCTCATGGGTTTGAGACCAGCCTGAGCAAAAAGCAAGACCCTGTTTCTACTAAAAAAAAAACTGAGGCAACAAGATTGCTTGAGCCCAAAAGTTAGAGGTTGCTGGTGGCTAGGAGGCCACGGCACTCTACCCAGGGCAACAGCTTGAGACTCTGTCTCAAAAAAAAAAAAAAAAAAAGAAGTGTTTTATTGAGTTGTGAAAGATTATGAGAAGAGGAATATAGATATATTTGTGACATCTGTGAGTGCATGGATTTTATTTTCTATTCATTATTGTGAAGTACCTCCAAGTATTAGAGTGATTGAAAAATAAAATAATGATTGTATTAACAGTCCAGCAAACCAGTGGAACAAGAAAGGGTCATTTGCTAATGGTTACATTCAAAATGTTGGCAGTGAAATTGGATTGTGATTGAAGTTTTGTTTCAGTCTATGACTTGAATATATCAGAAGTTAGGTAGGATGTATTTATGTGAGTGTATATTATGTAATTCAAGAGTTACTAAAACTTTAGTTTTCAAAGTTTGTATGTTCAGTTTTCCTGGCGTACTAGAAAATATTTTACAGTATAGATCTATGTGAAAAGTACTTCTAGGGCAAGTGCTTTGCTTCATTTTAATTTAATTAATGGATTCCCTCTTAAAAGTAGACCCTGATTTCTGAGTTCATCCTGTTTTCCTATCTGAAGGTGTTCTTTCCCTGAGTGTAATTTGTTGAACACGTCTACCAGTCCATCATTCAGCACCAAGTGCTTTCTATGGATCCTGCCTTGAATGAACTTATTCATTATTTATGAATGAATGCCTGAATTTTTATTTGTGAAGTGATGAAACCAGGTCTGTGTAGCTTGTGTTCCGACCACTGCACACTTGTATGCTGTGGTCTGTGCCCTCCCCGTGTCCTCACTGCTCCCTTTTATTCCACAGTTCATTCCCCCTGTGCTATCTTGAGATACGTATGTATTGGCACTTTCTTTAGATTATAGACCTTTAAAAAACCGTCTGCTTTCAACTCTGTGTCTAGTACATAGCACATCGATGCTATCAGTAAATGTTTGTGGAATGGAGGGGAGGGTAAAAAACAAGAAATGGGATTTAGGTTTTCCTGCTTCTGAAATGGAGTTGAGTCGGGGGAGCGGGAGGGAGGAAGGAGGCCTTTACCTGGAGGTGGAATCCTCAGTCTCTACCCTTCCAGGGAAGCCGAGGTGGTGCTTTGTGATCTGGGAATATTTGGAGATGATTATTGAACTCTTACTTTCTGGAAACAGTTTTCTCTGCTTTTGTGGAGAAATCAACAGGGATGTTGATAGTCCAGTAGTATGGAGCCAAAGAGTACTTTCATAAACAGGAACCAAATTTCATTTGTTTAGACTTAATTTGCAAAATTTTCTGGAACGTATATAACTGAAAACAAACAAACAAACAAACAAAAAGAAACCCCAAAACGTAAAAACCTAAACCCACTAGAGCAAAGTGGAGATTGCTTTATCTTACTTACTGATTCTATTTTGAAAAGCTTATGTAGAGTAATCCCTGCTCCCTACCACTGATTAACTGGTGTAATTCTGTTCACCTTCTTGTTACACTTTGACGTTGTAGAACTTTTGAGACCAGAAGGGTAGAGCATTGCTCTCAGGAACAGTGTAGCAAAGGAAAAGACATTTTGTTATAATAACAGCAGATTAGTGTGTGGGAATGACTCAGAGTCAGATGATGAGATTTCTATTTTGATCTTTCCGTGGAAAGAAAACTGTCTGGCTGAGATAGGGATGGGCTATTAGAAACAGAGGGTGGCGTGTGCTGTGCTGTATATACCTCTTACTGCAAACCTAAGTGCTTTTTTTTTTTTTTTTCATAAATGTGTATTTATTCTTTCATAAATGCATGTGTTCCTTTGGTATTTTGGTAGGATCAGAATTTAATAATTAAATAATATTGACTTGATTGTTTTTATTTAGGAATCAAGAATAATATAATTTAGGATATTTTGGTGAGAATGATTTCCCATTTAGAAATTCCACGGCTGTCTGAATTTGGATAAATGCATTCGTGTTATGTAAATTGTTTGCATTGTCAAATAATATTTAACTGCTTTTTCCAAGGATTGATAATCAGAATTTAGCATATTAAAATATAATTGCAGTTTTAGTCAAAAGTATGTTTTTGAGACTCTGGGGAGGAAGAATCTCTAAATGATTAAGTACAAAAAGTAATTGGTATTTTTAACAAGAATATTCCGGAGTGCTGGTTATATTCCCATTAATTTTGTAATTTTTGAGAAATTTTTTCTTTAACAAGTTCATTAATTTTTAAGGGATGTGTTTTGTTTATAAATTTTAGTTTTTTATTTTTTTTGCAGTTTTGGCCAGGGCTGGGTTTTAACCCCACCACCTCTGGCATACAGGTCCAGTGCCCTACTCCTTTGAGCTACAGGTGCCTCCAAAAAAATTATAAATTTTTTTGACATGGCATAGTTATCTGAATAAATATGTTAATGCTTTAAGGGGAGGAATTATGTTTGTCCTACCCTTGAGGTATCATGATTGTTTTTGTTACAAAGTATGCTTAGTTACCTGTTGTTCTGAATTTTATTAATTACTTGTAGGTTATCAACTGCCTGTGAGTTTTCTATTTATTTATGGATTAGATACTTGAGCCTTGTGAGTGGGTCTTTTTTGTTGTTATTGTTTTGTATCTCCGTAAAGGATACATAGAAATAGAAGGGAATCATGATTGTAATTTAATTTTATTTCTTGACACTTTGTTGACCAGCAATTTTATGCAGAAACTATCCCATGTCACCAGCTATTATTCTGTAATTGAATATGAAAGTGAAACTTAATTGCACTTATACATAATGAATTGAAATGAAACTTTGTACATATCTTCTAATTTTATAAAGTGTGCCTTAACTAGATATAGCTTTTGAATTACCACTAAAATGAAAAAGTGTAAGGATTTGCTGGTGTTTCAAGCAAAGAGTCCATTGACCAATAATCTCTCCAATGTGATTTTTTTGTTTGTCTCATCAATATCAAACCAAGAAACTTCTTTATATCATTAGTGGTAACTTCTGTTCATGGTGAAGTTTTAGCTGAGTGTTTATAAAATTGTTCTATTATGAAGTGGTATAAACTGGTTGGAGAAGCAACTAAATAAAAAAAATCATTATCAAAAAGTAAATCCATCAATTCACTGATATTCTGAGCATCACTGATTTCAACAATTATACCCCAGATATTTGTATAATCCTCCAGGGTTGGTGTATTATCATTTTCAATCCACTCATCTTCAAAAATCACTTTCACTATCAGATTCTATTACATTTCTCTTTTGCTGTTTTGGTGGTCTAACATCAGATTCATAACTGTCTTTCACTAAAGTACCTCAAACTTCTGGGCTTAGGCTATTCTCTTTGCAGCCTCCTGAGTAGCTGGTACTACAGGCACCCACCACAACATCCGGCTATTTTTTTTTGCAGTTTGGCCAGGGCCGGGTTTGAACCTGCCACCCTCGGTATATGGGGCCAGCGCCCTACTCACTGAGCCACAAGCACTGCCCATGCCCAGCTATTTTTTTAGAGACAGGGTCTTGCTCTTGTTTAGGCTGGTCTTGAACTGGTGGGCTCAGGTGATCCACCTGCCTTGGCATCCCAAGTGCTGGGATTACAGGTGTGAGCCGCCTGCCCGGCCTCATTAAGAGGTTTTGATTGGAGGGGTGGCCATGATTAAACATTTCAAAAGGATCACCCTGGCTACTGTGTTAAGAACAGATTGAGATTCAGAAGCAAGGAAACTAGTTTATAGGAAATTAGAATCATCAAGATAATATGGTACCAGAAGTGGTTGATAGAAGTGGTTGGATACCGGACATGTTTTGAAAGTATTGCCAACAGAATTTCCTGACTGATTGTGGATAAAATAAAAAAAAATAGTAAAAAATGAATACAAGGTTTTTGGCCCAGGAAAGTGGAGGGATGAAGTTACTGTTTACAAAGATGTGGAAGACTGTTAGAGCTGGGGTTTCAGAGAGAAATGCAGGAGTTTGGTTTTGGGTATATTAGATGCCCCTCTGAAGGTGTTAATTAGGTCCCTAGAATCTGGGATTGAAGAGAGAACTCTGGAATAGAGCTATAAATTTGGGCTCATCCATTTAGAGACGTCAGACTCTGGGACTGGATGAGAATGTTAAGGAGGGAGGGGACACACAGAGAAGATCAGAGGTTCAAGGACTGACATTTCAGACCCTCCAAAGTTAGGAGATCAGGACAGTGAGAAGGAACCGTTCTTTCTTCCTTTTTTTTGTTTTGAGACAGAGTTTCACTGTGTCACCCTTGGTAGAGTGCTGTGATGTCATAGCTCACAGCAACCTCAAACTCTTGGCTTAAGTGCTTCTCTTGTCTCGGCTTTCCAGTAGCTGGGACTACAGGCGCCCACCACAAGGCCTGGCTATTTTTGTTGTTGTAGCTGTTATTGTTTAGCAGGCCTGGGCTGGGTTGGAACCCTCCAGCGGTGGTATTTGTGGCTGGCGCCCTAACAACTGAGCAAACAGATGCCGAGCCATACTTTTTCTATTTTTAATTTTTTTTTTTTCTGAGACAGAGTCTCACTATGTTGCCCTCAGTAGAGTGCTGTGGCATCATAGCTCACAGCAACCTCAAACTCCTGGGTTTAAGCGATTCTCTTGCCTCAGCCTCCCAGTAGCTGGGAGTACAGGCGCCCGCCACAACGCCCGGCTAGAGAAGGAACCATTTCAAGGGACTTGAGAGGAGTGGCTAGTGAAGTAGAAGGCGGCCGTGAGAGCGTTGTGTTCTGGAAGCAGAGTGCAGGAATGATGTCATGGAGGAAGAAGTGGTCAACTATGTTAAATGCTGCCTATTGTAACACTTACTCATAAGTGTTACAGTTGGGTTTAGCAAAGTGGAGATTAGTATTGACTTTGACAAGAGCATTTTTGTTGGTTTGGTGGAAGCAAAGGCCTGACTAAAGTGTTGTAAAGAGAATAAGGGAAGAGTTAGAAGTACTGTGTATAGACATCTCTTTCCATGTGTTTTGCTGTAAAGATATGGAGAGAAAAAGAGTGGTTTTTAGAGAGAAATAACTTGTTTCAATGCTGGTTAGAATGTTTGAGTAGAGTGGGAAAATTTTATGATGCAATATCTGGAGGGAAGAATTGGTGGAGAGATTTTCTAGAGTAGACAAAAAGAGTTTAGTGGAAGGGCTTCATATGGGAGGATGGGTGATTTCTCTACCACAGGTCCAGCCTGTGGTCCATGGGCCACATGAAGATTATTTGAGAACCATTTTGCTTATCTGTGATATTGGATATTACAAAAAAATTGTGCATGGACCTTTTCTTTTGCTCATCAGTTTTCATTAGTGTTTGTGTATTTCATATGTAGCCTACAACGACCCTTATTTTTCCAGTATATTGCAGAACAGTAAAAAGCTTGGATGCCCCTGCATCTATAGTAAGAGAAGGTAAGAGTCTATGTGCACAGATGCACACAGGCTGGAGTTCAGGAGCTTGTAGAACAGTGGTTCTCAACCTTCCTAGTGCTGTGGCCCTTTAATACAGTTCTTGTGGGTTGCAACCCACAGGTTGAGAATTGTTATTGTAGAAAGTCTTATTTGATTGCTTCTATATTTTTCACTGAAATAGGAAGCTGGATCATCAATGAAAATTTAGGATAGAGAGGGTAATAAAGGGGAAGAAAGAAGAGAAGATATGAAATAGTTCTCTGAAGAATAGGAACGTATGAACTAGGAAAATGTAGAGTAATATCTAGGCTGTATTAAAGGCCTAGTTGAGGGACGTGGTCATGAATTCAAAGTGAGCCTAGGCTGTGTGGTTTTGTGCTTTATCTGGGTTTATTCAACTGTGTGGGTACAGATCTGGACTAGGGAGAAAACTGGCTTTAACCAGGAAGCTTTGCGTATTGCCAGGTAAGTTCTCCGAGGCAAGTAAGGGCAAGAGAGTGGTTGTACTAACAGGCCACGGAATTCAGTGAAGAAGGGAGTGAGGACGCGAAGCCTGAGAGGCAATGTAGTAGGAACACTGGATCCTTGTGGGCTGGAGCCCTAGGGAGGTGGACTCCAGTGGTCAGACAGAATATTTAGAATTTAAATCATGGAGGAATTACAGTTAATTGGTAATGCCAGTGTTTAGGGTATGATTGCCGAGGGGAATAGCTGAGGCAGAGTGGAAGACAGGATCATTGCAGAGGGGGAGGTTAAGGAACTGCGAGGCCATGTGTTCAAAGAAATCAATATGAATTATGGTAATTGATGGTATTAGAAAGAACAGATGGTGTGCCTGAAGGGAAATCCTTAAGGAATAAGGAAGAGTGACTTAGAGATTGGTTGATAACTTCAGCAAGGATTGGTAAGTATGTGGTATAATTTGATGGCACGAGATTGAATGGTTGGAATTTTTAGAGGTGAAAAGGAAGGAATTTGACAATGGCAATGAGGAATAGAGTCTAGCTTTCAGGCTCAGTGAGAGAGGAGTTAGGGGAGAAAATGAATGGGCTTGTTTTTCATTTAAGAGGGCTGTTGGGGAACAGTGACCTCAGGGAAAAGCCAGGCTTTAGTAAGCATAAAAGGTAAAGAGACCTTTTAGAAGAGCTAGAGAGGGCAGCACCTGTGGCTTAGTGAGTAGGGCGCTGGCCCCAGATACCATGGGTGACGGGCTCAAACCCCCGCGCCCCCGGCCAAACTGCAACAAAAAATAGCTGGGCGTTGTGGCAGGCGCCTGTAGTCCCAGCTACTCGGGAGACTGAGGCAAGAGAATCGCTTAAGCCCAAGAGCTGGAAGTTGCTATGAGCTGTGACACCACGACACTCTACTGAGGGCGACAAAGTAAGACTCTGTCTCTAAAAAAAAAGAAAAAGAAGAGCTAGAGAATAAAGAACATTTGGGTGATGATTGACTTTGAAATGCAGAAGCATAAGAAGAATTGAGGGTCAATGGGAATGAAAGTCCGAAGAGGGGATTAGAATCTGGTAGTTCAACGTTTTGTAAGAACTATTGAAAACAGAGGTAAAGGGTGTAATGAAGTTAGTCCTTACAGTTTTTCTCAGGGACCGTGATGAGACGGTTCATTGGTAAAATAGATATGATATTGAGGGGGAGAGAAATGTAAGGTCCTACAGGGAGCATTCGCAACCCTGGGTTTCCACTTCGCTCTTACCATGTTGGAGACGCGGAGAGCGATGGAGGGAGAGTTGGAGAGTCTTACTTCTCCAGAGCACTTGGATTTGTGATCCTCTTTCTTAATTCCTGCTGACGGCTAGAGAAATAGGAGGTCTTGTCTGGAGCCCAAGGAACTGAATAAATGGACACTTATATGAGGTAGATATTATATATTTGTGTACATATATATTTAAATACACACACACACATAAACACACATAAGACACTGAGACTAAAAATCAGCCAGTCTGATGGTGGCTTCTGGATACGTTCCAGATCCATGGAGTGTGTCTGCATAGTCAGACACAGAATCCGGCCTTCTCTTAACTAACTCACGTTGCTGAACTCAAGCAGTTAGTTTGCAGAACAAGAGTGAATAGTGGAGTGTATGTATTCTAACTTCCGATTTAGATAATAAGCACGGAAGGCATTTCTCCGTTAGTTGAGAACAATCAGAGAGTGCTTCCTGAAAAAGATAAAGCTCAAATGGATTTAGAAGTGGGTTGGGAAGGAACTACCAGAGAAAGGCACTGCCTTTGGGCCCATTTCCTATAAATGTTTTTAAAGTTTTTAGACAACAAAACAAAGAAAGCATTCCCCAAGAGAAGGCTAGAGTGGTAGTTTAATACCGCAGTTAGAATTCAGTATGAATCTAAACAGCATTATGAGATCTAAAAGTAAATGAAGGTAAGGATCGTGACACTCTGATATTATCACGTAGAATTCTTCTGTCCTTGACTCCTCATCCTCTTTACTGTTTAAGACTGCTTCATTTTCTTTTACCCCACTGTTCAGTAGCTGTGTGACCGAGGGCAGGATACTCTGCCTGTCACCTCCCTGAGTCTCAGGTGTATTCCTTTTTACAGACAGGCACTCACTGTCACCCAGTCAGAGTTGATCCTCCTCCCTCAGCTTCCGGAGGAGTGGGGACTCCAGTCAGGTATGACTCAAGAGGTGCCCAGCGTGACTTGTATTCACCTTTTGTTATCAGTATATATTGAGTTTTACAATTTTAATACAGTTTTGTCCTTTCTTAAAATGCGTATGCATTTTTTTGTACCCTGTGTGTGTATGCAAAAAAGATGTACACACATTTTAAGAGATGTTAACTACGTGTTAACTTTTTGAAGTTGAATTGAAGGCACGTTATTGGTCAAGTGTACCCAGATATGCTGTGCCACATCTGTTTCACCTGCAGTTCCTACACTTTGTGGAAATGATTGATTTTACTTCCAACAAGATCTCTCAAAATGTGTATACGTGTTATTGGCATTGTGGGTCTGTGTGTGTGTCCGTGTGTGTATGCACAGACATTTTGTTAATCTACTCATGAATTGATGGGCACTTGGGATGATTCCATATCTTTGCAATTGTGATCAATTGTTCTGCAATAAACATTTGAGTGCAAACATCTTTTTGATAAAATGACCTCTTTTTCTTTGGGTAAATACCCAGTAGTGGGATGGGATTGCTGGATCAAATGATAAGGCTACTTTTAGTTCTTTGTGGAATTTTCACACTGTTTCCCATATAGTTTGTATATGGGAACAGTGCATACTAGCAACAATGCATAAGTGTTTCTTTCTCTTTGCATGTATATCAGCATATATTGTTTGGGGACTTTTTGATAAAGGCCATTCTCACTGGGGTAGGTGATATCTCATGGTGGTTTTAATTTGCAATGCCTGGTTAGTGTTTGTTGGCCATTCCTCTGTCTTCTTTTGAAAAGCTTCCCAGTTGCATGACTTGTTCTTGTTGCTTTGCTTGAGATTCTGGTTTTATCAGATATATAGCATGCAAATACTTCCCCCATCTTCTGGGTTGTCTCTCTGCTATCTTGATTGTTTTCTTGGCTATGCAGAAACGTTTAAATTGAAAGTTCCACTTATTTATTTTTGTTGTTGCTGTGATTGCCATTGTGGTCTTCTTCATAAAGATGTCTAGGCTAGTATCTTGAAGAGGGTTTCCAACATTTTCTTCCAGAACTCTTATGGTTTCAAGCTTAAGATTTAAGTCTTTTATCTATTGTGAATTAATTTTGGGGAGTAGGGAGAGATCTGGATCCTGTTTCAGTCTTCTACATGTAGCTGTCTAATTTTCCCAGCATCATTCATTGAATAGGAGTTCTTTTCCCCAGGATATCTTGTTGTCTGTTTTGTCAAAGATCAGTTGGCAATATGTGGATGGTTTCATATCGGGGTTCTCTGTCCTGTTCCATTGGTCTGTATCTCTATTTTTGTGCCAGTTACCATGCTGTTTTGCTTACTACAGCCTCATGCTATACTTAAAGTCTGATAAAGTAATGTGTCCAGATTTGTCCCTTTTGTGTAAGGTTGCTTTGGCTATTAGGACTCTTTTCTGGTTTTGAGGAAGTGTAGAATTATGTTTTCTAGATCAGTAAAAAATAATGTTGATAGGGATTACTTGGAATCTATAAATCACTTTGGGTAGTATGGACATTTTAACAATGTTGATTCTGCTGATTCATGATCATGATAAATGTTTTCATCTTATCTGCAGTTCCCTTCCTTCCTAATTCATAGTTCTCTTTGTAGGTATCTTTCATCTCCTTGGTTAAATATATTCCTAGGTATTTTCTTTTCTTTGTAGCTATCGTGAAAGGTATTGAGTCTTTGATTTGATTGTCAGCTTGACTATTTTTGGTATGTATGCTATTGATTTGAGTACATTGATTTTGTAACCTGCAACTTTGCTGAATTTATTTACTAATTCCAGGCATCTCTGATCATTTCATCAGCAAAGACCATTAGTTTGACCTCCTCTTTCTCAATTTGGGTACCCTTGATTTTCTTATCTTGCTCAATTGCACTGAGTAGGACTTCCAACACCATGTTGAATAGAAGTAGTGACAATGGGGCGGTGCCTATGGCTCAGTGGGTAGGGCGCCAGCCCCATATACCAAGGGTGGTGGGTTCGAAATTGGCCCTGGGCAGCTAACAAACAGTCATGACAACTGCAACAACAACAAAAATAGGCAGGCCCCTGTAGTTATAGCTACTCAAGAGTCTGAGGCAAGAGAATCACTTAGGCTCAACAGTTGGAGGTTGCTGTGATCTGTGATACTATAGCACGCTACCGAGGGTGACAGAGTGAGACTCTGTCTCAAAGAAAACAAACAAACAAAAAAAAGAAGTAGTGACTATGGACATCCTGGCCTTGTTCAAGGTCTAAATGGGAATGCTTTCAATTTTTCTCTGTTCAGTATGATGTTGGCTGTAGGTTTATCATATATGGCTTTTATAATTTTGAGATATGTTTCATCTATGCCTATTTTTAAAGAGTTTTTATCATAACAGTGTGCTGAATTTTGTCATGTGCTCTTTTTACATTATTGAAACAATCAGATCGTCTTTGCTTTTGCTTTTGTTTATGTGGTAAATCACATTGATGGATTTATATAAATCTTGACGTGAAGCCTGCTTGATGGTGGTGGATTTTTTTTTTAATGTACTGTTGAATTTGGTTTATTACAATTTTATTGATAATTTCTGCATCTAAGGGATATTGGTCTGTAGTTTTCTTTTTTTGTTCTGTCCTTTCTTGACTTTGGTATCAAAATGATACTGGCTTTTGTAGAACAAGTTGGAAGGACTATTCCTTCTCGATCTCATAAAATAATTTCTGTAGTCTGGGTGTCAGTTCTTCTTTGTAGGTCTGATAAAATTTGGTTGTCAAGCCATCTGGTGTGGGGCTTTCTTTGCTGTTGTTGGAAGTTTTTTCTTATTGCTACTTTCATTTATTTGCTTATTATTGGTCTGTTTAGGAATTCTGTTTCTTCCTGATTGAGCCTTGTGAGGTTGTGTATTTCCAGGAATTTGTTCATTTCTTCTATGTTTTTCAGTTTATGTGCATATTTTCACAGTATTCACTTATGACATTTTGTATTTCTGTGGTATCAGTTAAATATATCCTTAATTATTTCTGCTTGAGTTTATTTGGGTTCTTTTCTATTTCTGATCAGTGTAACAAAAGGTCTACCAATTTTGTTTATCTTTTCAAAGAATATTTTTGTTTCATTAATCTTCTGTATTATTTTCTTATTTTTGATTTCATTTAGTTCTGCTCTGTCCTAATTATTTCTTTTCCTCTGCTGGCTTTGCGTTTGGTTTGCTCTTCCTTTTCTAGTTCCCTGAGATTATTCATTAGATTGTTGATTAGTGATACTTCTTTCTTTCTGGCATAGGCATTTAAGGCTATTAATTTTACCCTAAGGATTGCTTTTGCTGAGTCCCATAGATTTTGATAACTTGTCTCCCCTTTCTCATTTAGTTAGAGGAATCTTTTTGCTATCATCTTAATTCATCCATGACCTAATAGTTGTTCAGGAATAGGTTATTTAATTTCCTTGACTTTATGTAGAATTGAATAGTTTTTGTGGAGTTGATTTCTAATGTTCTACTTTGATCTGAGATGATACATGGTATAATTTTTTTTTTTAATTTGTTTAGACATGTTTTGGCCTAAGGTATGCTCAGTCTTGGAAGATGTTCCATGCAATGATGAGATGAATATATGTTAAGTAGTTTTGGGGTAGAATGTTCTGTGAATTTCAGTTAGGCCCATTTGCTCTAGAGTCCCATTTAAGTGCAGTATTTGTTTATTTTCTGCTTGGAGGATCTATCTAGTTTTGTCAGGGGAGTGTTGAGGTTCCTGGCAATTATGGTACTGCTGTTGATCACTTTGCTTAGATCTAGTAGGGTTTACTTTATGAATCTGGTCCCAGCTGTGCTAGGTGCATAAATATTTAGAGTTGTTGTGTCAGCTTGTTGAATTGATCCCTTTACTGTTTGTTAGGACCATCTTTGTCTTTCTTTAATATTGTTGATTTTAAGTCTATTTTATCTGCTATAAGAATGACTACACCTGCTTTCTTTTGATTTTCATTAGCATGAAATATTTTTTCCATCACTTCACCTTGAGTCTGAATGAGTTCTTGTGGGTTAGATGTAGTTTTTGGAGACAGAACATACTTGGCTTAAATATGTTTTTAATCTATTCAGGCAGCTTATGTCTCTCGAGTGGGGAATTTAAGCCATTCACAATTATTGAAAGAATTGATAAGTGGGATGCAGTTGTGTTCATTCTGTTCGGTAGAACCATACTGCTTTGTTTTACCTCTTGAGTCATTTTTTTATTTGGGCTCTGAGCTTTAGCTATTATGTGATTTTATAGGGTGTATACCTCTTGTGCTGATCAATGTATAATGCAAATCTGAGTGTCTCCTGCAGATCTGGTCTTAACAAATAACCCTCAGCATTTGTTTGTCTGAAAAAGTCTTTATTTCCCTTTAATATAAAAGGCAAAAGATTTATATGATCTAAAGAGAAACCAGAGTATTCCCTGTAATACAAAAAAGTTAGTTTTTGCAAGATACAAAATTCTAGGCTGACAGTTGTTCTGTTTAAGAAGACTGACAATGGGGCCCCAATCCCTTCTGGCTTTTATGGTCTCAGTTGAGAATTCTGCAGTTATCCTGGTGGATTTTTCTTTGTAAATTACCTGATATTTTCACCTTATGGCTTGTAGGAGTTTCTCCTTCATATTAATTTTGACCAGGCCGATGACTGTGTCATGGTGATTGTCTCTTTCTGATGAATCTCCTAGGTGTTTGCTGAGCTTCTTGTTCCTAAATAGCTAAATTTCTAGCAGGACCAGAGTTTTCCTTGATATTCCCTTAACCCCTGTATGTTTTCTTCATCCTCAGAGATGCTTATGATTCTTATATTTGGCCCTTTTCTATAATCCCGTATTTTTTTGAGGCTTTCTTCCTTCCTCTTATTTGTTTATTCTTTATCTTTGACTGACTGGTTCGAAGGTGTTGTCTTCAAGCTCTGTGATTCTTCTGCCTGGTCTAGTCTATTCTTAAAACTTTCCACTGTATTTTGTATTTCCTTAAATAATTTTTTCATTTCCAGAAGTTCTGTTTTTTTTTTAAATAATTTGATTTGTTTAGTGAATTTTTCATTCTTTTCCAGAATTATTTTTGTGGTTTCCTTGTGTTGGTTTTCCATTTTTGCTTGGATTTTGTGGAGCTTCCTTATAATCCACATTTGGAATTTTTTATCTGTCGTTTCAATATTTTCATTTTGGTTTTCATTGATAAAGAGCTTTTGTTTCCTTTTAGGGATGTCCTTTCACTCTGATATTTTATACTTCTGGAATTCTTTCATTGAGTCTTTCTTACCTGGCCACTCAATCAAGTCCTTGCAGGCCTGTCTCTATGTTCCCAAGGATCAATCTCTAGCTGTGCTAGGGAGAAGTGTGCTGGTCCCGAATTTCCTGTGGGGTGCAGGCAGGTTTGGTGACACCATCAGGTTGCCTCTGTTCTGCTGTCTTTGCCTTTTCCCAGCAGCATGAATTGTGTTGGGTCCCCCAGCTTCATCTCCACAGTGGTGGTTGGTGCTTATGAGGATGGAGCATTCATGCCCCATGTGATTGAGTTGGTAAATTCTGTGATGAGCTATAGAGTTGTTCTCTCTGTCAATGGTTGATGATTGTGTGAAAGAGCCAGGTGCCTAGATGTTCTTTTGTGCCCATGGTCAGATTTAGTCCTCCAAGTGGAGTACTTGAGTGTCTCAAACTTTAGGAGTGACCCTGTTGCTCCTAAGGGGTTGTTTGATCTCCACAACCACTGAGATCAGGGGAGGAGCAAGGTAGGTCATGGTTAGGTTATGGAAGCCTGAAGGCCTTGTCAACCCTTGTCAGGACTCAGAAGTTTGCTTTTTGGCTGTTCGAAGAGCTGCTGGTAAGGAGGGTCAGAAGGGGCTCTCCAAACCAGGAGGGATGTTTGCAGGGGAGGGGCCTACATGTGTGATTGCTAATGCCCCAGTCTGGCATCTTTCTGGGATCTTTCTAGTGCAGTTTTCTGCAGGGTAGGGTGGGTGTTCTCCCAAATTGCCACACCTCATAGCATACTGCCATCTGTTCAGTCCATGTGGGCTTCCTCACCACCTGAGCTCAGCTCTGAAGCCTCAGTGCGGGCTGTGTGTTTGACCTGCTAGTGTTTATCAGAGGGATGTAGGAGGGAAGGGGAATCCCCTCCCTTACAGGTGGGTAGGCAGTTCCCTGAATGTGCACCTGTGTTCTACCACAGGCTCTCAAAGGAAGAGGTGTGGGCCCCACTGTCTGTGGGGTCCTCAGCCTGGAACATGTGCCCACTTGGCTAAAACTGTTCTTCCAGGGCTGCAGCACCTGGTTAGCCTACACACACTGTCATGGAACCAGGAGGTGGCTGTTCCTCTCTGCTTACCAGAGGCATGTAGGAGGTGAGGGAACCCCCTTTCCATGCTCTGGGCTCGTGGAGAGTGGGAGAGTCTTTAATAAACTTGGTGCCCACAGCTCACCAGAGGCATGTAGGAGGTGAGGGAACCCCCTTTCCGTGCTCTGGGCTCCCAGCCTCTCTGAGCTTGATCATGCCGAGGTCTTCTGTTCTTTATCTTCTTTCTCAGCTTTGCAGTGTTTCCTCCATGGGGTCCCCAGCTGTCAGTTCTCTCTCTGATCCGCACCTGAGCTGACTCTTCCCCCTGTTCTCTACCTGATACCCTACCTTTCCGCCAGGACAGTGTGGCAAGCAGTTTCTCTAGTTGGCTACCTTTGTTCCCTGCATTGCTGCTGATCCGGTATCGTATTCCAGATCATTCCCTTCACTTCTGTGGGCTGCATGTTCTCTGTATGTAAGGAGGGGTTTCACTGGAATGGTCGTGGAGGTGTTCACAGTTTTAATACTCCATAATTCACTGGTTGGCTGTCAGAATACTTGGACTACTAGTAGTTATGCTTGCATTTAAAAGGAAGAATTTTAAAGAATATTATTTGGTATAATTCCGGTGCTGTACAGCTTAGTGTCCTTGTGAGGTATGGGCGGTGTGCCAGGGGAGTGAGAAGCAGGCTAGAGAGTGACTGCGAGTGACTGTTGGTGAAGGTGGGACTGAGAAGACTAAAGTACAAGTTTGGGAATCGTTTGCACAGAAGTGAGAACCGAAGTTGTGGGCATCTGATATTTTTGAGAGAGATTAAGAACAGAAAAGACAGGCAAAGTCATACCTTTCCGTAATCTATATTCAGGGAGCAATTGGAAGGAAAGAACCTAGAGAGGAGAGAGTGAAAAAGAAGCTCTTTTCTAAGTTTCTATTGACAATAGATTTCGTGACAATGAAAACTTAGAAAAGAGTCTCAAGAAGGCAGCAGTGCTGACTGTATCAAATAATCCTGGGAGGTTAAGGGGGTAAGAGCGGAGGAAACAGGGCTCTGAATTTGTTCTTGAGGTCTTTAATGACATATAGAAAGCGGTGTCGGTAGACTATATGAGATTAAAATTCAATTTAAGTGTTATAAGTAATTCTTGCATAGATTTAGGTAATCACTATTGAGACCCTACTAACTGTCCAGTGTTATCTACAGTCTGTGCATGTCTGTGCACACGTGTGTGCCCACACAGACACAGCACAGATGTCTCTGAGAGGAGACTGGGTGGGGTAGACTGAAGAGGAAGGGGGCGGTGCCTGTGGCTCAATGGGCAGGGCGCCGCCCATATAGGGGTGGCAGGTGCAAACCTGGCCACGGCCAAACTGCAACAGAAAAATACAGCCACACAGAATAGACTGACCCAGGAGTCTACCTCTCCCATGAGACTGTAATTCAGGAGTCCATCTAATCCTGTGGTGTCACTTGAGTCTTCATAATACATTCATCCTACTTCAGGTAAGCAGGGAATCAGCTTTGCCTGAATGCACGAATGATTGAAGGAATGAACAGACGTGTATCAAGTAGAATCTAAACTCTCTCGGCCTGCTGTGACGCTCATTCCCTACGGGGGTCCTGCTGCTACGTCAGTCTTAAAGATCCTGAGACAGAAATCAGCAGCTCCCCAGATGACCTACTTTTCTTCCTCGTTGCCTGATTTGCACACTCGTGTCTCAGTGGGCAAGCCGTGGGCTCGTGTGTTGACTCTTCTTTCTTGTTCGTCTTGTCAAGGCAGTTGCCACGTTGTATTAGTTCTTTTCCACAGGGTCCTTGTGTTCACTCTTATATCCTTCTGACTGCTAGTTTAGGCTTTCAGTACTTCTGGCTTCTACAGATTTTCCTACTCTTATAATCCATTCTTTGACCTATTGTTAAAAGTGTCTTCCTAAACCACAGAAACGTCAGTGGCTTCTCATTGTACGTGACTAAGTGTCAGCTCTCTATTCAAGACTTCCTACCACTAATCTACATCTACCTGTCCAGGCTCCTCTGCTGTGCTTTCTAAACATCCTACCAAAGTGCGTCCTAACCAAAGTGCTCTACCTCTTACAGTAGCTTAAACACACCTCGAGTTTCCCACTGTGTTCTTTTTCGTGCCATTCCTTTGCGTAGTGAAATTGTTGAGAAGATGTTGAACCTCTTTTTCTTCTAGCTAATCTCAAATGCTGCCTCTTTCATAAAAGACTCTCTTGAGCCTTTCACTGATTTTCAACCCGTGTGCAGTGGCACATTGGTGCCCTGTAAGAGGATCTTAGGTGTGCTGTGAAAATTGTTAAAGATTATTAATTAAATTATTTTTTGAAAGACATTCAGAGCACAGTAAGTATATTTTTCCATTCTTTCTTTTTTTGACCAACATAATTTAAGTGTGCCACAGAAGTTTAACTATAGGTTCAAGTGTGCCGTGAGATAAAAAAGATTGATAAACGTGGTTCTACATTAAAGTTGTCTGTGAGCTTTTCAGTCTCTGAACCCCCAAGTGTTTTGGTTTTCTTTCTGTCGTGTATATTCTGTCTCGTGTTGCATTTTTCTTGTGTACTGTGTTAAGCACGTTGTAGAGAAAGCCCACCAAAGGTGCCACACCACTTGGTTGTACTAATCACTATATCTCTGTGGCTTCCTAGAATGGTTTTATCTTGCACATAGGTACTCAAAAAAGTATTAGTTAAACTGAGGAATGAGGTAACAGCGATAATAGGGAGATGAGAATTTATAGAATCCTGAGTGAGAAAAGACTATCTTATTTTTTTTATAAGCAGATCATTAATAATTACGGAAAGAAACATTTTACAGGATTGATTGATAGAGGCAGAAGCAGACTGTAAGGGATTATGCAGTGAGTAGACTCTGAGAAAATGAGGCAGTGAGGAGAGACATGTGCTAAAATGTGGAAGGTGGCTGACCTCTTAAGAGATGGAATATGGGGCGGCACCTGTGGCTCAAGGAGTAGGGTGCCGGCCCCATATGCCAGCGGTGACGGGTTCAAACCCGGCCCCTGGCCAAAACTACAAAAAAAATAAAAAATAAAAAATAAAAAGAGAGATGGAATATGGTCTGCAGATTTGGAAAGAGACTTTTCAAGGAAAACCGCATGTGGCATTTGAAAGAAAAATGAGTGTGCTTTCAGACATGAAAGTGCAAGATCACTCCAACTCACTCCAACTTTCCATTTTTCACCTTGGCAGACAAGTACGCCAGATGAGTCAGGCCCCTGGAGCCAGTACCCAGCTCCAGGGCGCAGGTCCCAGGGCGAGAGTGAGTGTGTGAGTCACAGGGCAAGACGCCTGGGAAACAGGACCCCGGGCACCAGCAAGGGTGGTGTCCCAGAGTCAATTATGTTTGTCTGTTCTCATTCAGTCTGAGGAAAATACGAGCCAACTGTGTGCAAATTGTTAAGGGATCTCTCCTATGATTGCAGGTATATTTCGAAATGTAAGTCATTTGAAACAGAATCACTACTTAGATAAATAATGTTTTTCAAATGTATTTTTAAAGATAGCTTCAGTTTCTGGTAAAATCACTTAATATAAACATTTAAAGAGTAATTATAATATATTACTAATATATAATATATATAATATACAATATTATAATATGTCATATATTATAATTAATATAATTATATATAATAGTTATATATTATATTAATATATGATATAATATATTATGTATAATATTATATTATGTATAACATATAATATAATATAATATTATAACTATAATTCTTAATAGAATGTCATTTCTATTTATCTGTAAGCAAGGATGTTAAATTTACACAGCAATAGTCCAGTGCTCCTGAAGTAAATGTGGTTGTAGTGTTTAGTTTTCCTTTGACTCCATATTACATAAATATTCTCTTAAAGACTTTATTGTAAGAAACACAATATTGGATTGATTCTATTTAGCCTAATGTGTCTTGATATTTGAGACTAAGGCTTGTTTTAAAATGATCTCAAATATGAAGCTATTTTAGCACATATGTGTGTGTATCAATGTAATTTTTTTTATATTTAGGTATTGTGTAAATGTTTACAAAAGTTAAAATACTGATCTCAGAAGCCTTGGGCTATGCTAGAACTAAAAGGGATCATGGAGGCAAAGTTCTTAACCTTAGTCCTTGACATTGTAAGCAATTCCATGGATAACGTTCCTGAGATTCTCAAAGATGTCTGTGACCACCACAAAAGTTAAGAACCACCAATGTAGTTGAATTGGTACTTTTGCACTAAGAGCAAGTTTAATAAGGAATGGGGATTAAGTGACTTAGTTAAGGATATTGCTATTAGCTAGATAGGACAAAAAATTCTGGTTTCTCAATTTCCAACTACTTCTTCTTTAACAATCCCACTAGAAATAACAGTCAAAACTGGTTTTCAACAGTTGTTTGAAAGATCGTCATTCTTTTAAGACATAGTTTCTTTGAGGAAATGTTTATCTCCGTGTTCTGGCAAGTCTTTTAATGGGAGTAGGACATGATATATTGCACACAGTAATTCTAGAAGGAAAATGAGACCTTCTGTCCTTGTTTTCATTTTATCTTATATGTTCTGCTCGTGGCCTCTGATGAATTTGATTAGATAAATCAATCGTTTGACCATTCATTCTTGTTCATTCTTTCATTCATTAAGTTATTTTTAATTGTCTACTCTATGCCAGGTGAATAAAACTGACATGGTCTCTTCCTTCCTTTTTTTTTTTGAGACAGAGTCTCACTGTGTCACCCTCAGTAGAGTGTTGTGGCATCACAGCTCACAGCAACCTCAAACTCTTCGGTGTAAGCAATTCTCTTGCCTTAACCTCCCAAGTAGCTGGGACTACAGGTGCCTGCCACAACTCCTGGCTATTTTTTTTTTTTTTTTTTTTTTAATAAAAAGGCTGATCAGTCTGGTCTCGAACTCCTGAGCTCAGGAAATCTACCTACCTTGGCCTCCCTCGGCCTGCTAGGATTACAGGCGTGAGCCACCACACCCAGCCGGACTCTCCTTCTTGAACTCTGAAGTCTTAGAAGACATAGACATTGAGCAAACATTTACAAAGATATATAATAACAGTGTGGTAAGTGGAAAGAATGAAAAGCACAAAAACACTACCAGGGTACTAGTTTTGTGTGGGGCATCCAATTAGATTTTCTTAAGAGGGTGATGTTTTAGTTGAGAATTAAAGTTGAGAAGGAGTTTGGGGAAACCATGCTCTCTGCAGAGGGCCAGCTAATTCAGGTATCTCAAAGAAGTCCCGTGTGTTGGTTTGGGGAGAACAGAGGGAGAGAGAGATGCCCAAGAGGAAGGTGGAGGACGAGGTGGGGTCAGACCAGATAGCAAGTCGCAGCTGGGCAGACAGATAAGGCATTGTCTTGATCCCGACAGCAGTAGGGCCCCGCTGAAGGACTTCAAGCCGGGAAATTACATAGGATGTTCCTACTTTTCGCCCATTTGAGCAGTGCCACTGCGAGCAATCATGTACGTAGTTATGTTGATTCATAAGGGCTATATTTTTTGGAAAAACATTTTCATTTCTCTTGAGTATATATTTGGGGTAGAATTGCTGGTCATAAAATGACTCTGTATTTCACCCTTTAAGAAAGTGCCAGATTATTTTCCTAAGTGTTGTACCATTTAATATGCCCACCTGCAAAGTGGGAGTGCTGTAATTGCTTTACGGCTTAGCCAGCATTTGCTGTTGTGTTTCTTTTTCTTGCAGTCATGGTGGTATTTGTGAAGGGCTCCCTCATTGCGTGCCCCTTGCCTTTTGCTAGCCAGTTTTTTAAAGTTGGCATTTAGGATTCCTGAGATTACCTTTTTAGCCTTTTCTCTGTGCAGTTTAAGTAAATTACTTACTATTCACAAAATATGCATCATTTTTTCTCAAGCTCTGTAATATTTTTTTCCTTTTAGCGTGTGTGTGCTTCTGATTTGTCTTGATCTGAGCCTCACATTTCTTCAAGGCCCAAGCTCAATTTATTCTGTATTCTTCATTTTATCATATTGGGCTGTCTGAAATCGTTGGTATTTAACTGTGTGACCTGTAAAAATAGCAATTTCAAGTGGTTAAACTTAATATGTTCCTTGGCTTCCTCTTGTGATTATTGCCGTTTCCCTGGTTTTTTCCTTCTGGCTCTTGTTCAGATCTCTCACAGTGCTGTCGATGTGCTTACATGGTTCAATGCCTCTGTTGGGCAGAAACCTCAAGTGCGGAGAGTGTTTTATGTACAAAACCTAGTGTATAAAAAGGGCTTGGTAATTGTTAAAATTTATACGCACTAAATAATTAATATAAACATAACTTTAACTGAATAGAAATGCAAAGCTAAAAAAATGCAGAGCTTATTGGAAAGACTAGATTCATTGGAAGGAATTGGTAAGAATAACTTAGGAGAGTTTTTTGTGGAAAATAAATCTTTAATAGTGGTTTTAGATGTTGTAAACCTCAATTCGAAGAAAGAGCATTTGGAGACTAAATTACAAGACATTCAAAGTAGAAAGTAAGAGGAGTCTGATTCTCAGGGCCAGTGGTGAGGGACAGGTTTGCCTATCTCAAGTGAAAGGTGAGCTTGAACTAGAGTTAGGTATGGGGATGCATTAGGGGAGATACTTAACACTCTGAAAGCTGTGATCTCTATGTGTACAGAGAGATTTAATTTGATTCAGAGGCCATTGGGTGTGAGTACAAGCATTTTCATAATAATAAATGCAAGTGCTAAGGAGTTGTTGGAATGATCCTTGAAAGACGTTATCATAAATTTGAATATATTTAAAAGGTCTGAGATTGATGTTTCAGAGTGAATGTGGGTGTGAGGTGGTTTTGGCTATATTCATCCAATGATTCTTATGCTGGGGGGGAAGAATCATATGTGAAAATGGGAAGGAGAAGTCACATTTAGTGTGAAGAAAAGAGAGAAAGAAAGATATAAACTGTTTCTTGGCTCGGCGCCTGTGGCTCAGCGGGCTAAGGCGCCAGCCATGTAAACCTGAGCTGGCGGGTTCGAATCCAGCCTGGGCCCGCCAACCAACAATGATGGCTGCAACCCAAACAAAAATAGCCGGGCGTTGTGGCAGGCGCCTGTAGTCCCAGCTACTTGGGAGGCAGAGGCAAGAGACTTGCTGGAGCCCAGGAATTGGAGGTTGCTGTGAGCTGTGATGCCACGACACCCTACCCAGGGCAACAGCTTGAGGCTATGTCTCAAAAAAAAAAAAAAAAAAGATATAAACTGTTTCTTCATGGAAATTATCTTGTTTCATTGGAGTATCTGTCAAGTTGGACTGAACAGTTTTGGGAAATGTAGTTCTGTGGTAAAATAATAGGCAAAATGAACACTC